>LKTO01000470.1:0-39668 GCA_001399465.1 Hymenoscyphus scutula | reverse complement strand
GGTATTATAAAGCCTCCGCAGGCTGGTCGCTGGCCTCGCCGTCCGCGAGGGCTTCCGTTGACTTTGGGTATTATAAAGCCTCCGCAGGCTGGTCGCTTGCCTCGCAGTCCGCAAGGGCTTCCGTTTGCCTTTGGGTATTATAAAGCCTCCGCAGGCTGGTCGCTGGCCTCGCCGTCCGCGAGGGCTTCCGTTGACTTTGGGTATTATAAAGCCTCCGCAGGCTGTCCGTTGGCCTTGATTCTGCGAGGTCGATGAATAGGAGTAGTCCTTACTCCTATATACCCCCCCGTAAAAAAATCTCCCGGTTTTCAGGTCGTATGTCCTTTCCGGTCCAGTATTGCCGCCACGGCCCTTTGAGTTTGAGTCGTTCCTAATGTCAGGACTTGTAGCAAATGCTATGAATTGAACTACAGAGGTTTCTATGAACAAGAAGGAACGACTGTCCTTTCCAATGTAGAGTCCTTACTAGCTTATATACCTGTCCTACCCTTTCCAGAAGGTTCCGCCAAGCGCTCAATTACAAAGCACTATGGGATATTGTTAACCGAGGTCGCGTCAATGCATCGCCGGAGTACTCCAAGATTCACTTCACGGGTGCAACCCTTAACAATAAGTATATAGTCTAAAAAAAGTCTTAGAATTAAAGTTTACCTATCTATATAATATATAATTTATCTAGACTAAGTAGATATATCTATTTCTTATAGACTTAATTATAGTATTTAAAACTTAAAATAGTTAACTTTAACCTTAAAGAACTAGAGAGAGTTTCTAGAGCGGTTATAGACCTATTTAGAATTCTTAATTATTACTTAATACTATATAGTAGGTTAGTAAACTATAATTATAGCTTAGTAGAATCGTCTTATAAGAGTAGAAGGTTTTTATAACTATTCTATAAGCGTTTCTACAGCGTTCTAGCTTATAGTTATCTACTAAATAAGTCGCTAAGGTTAGAAATACCTTTATTATCTAGCTACTCTCTATCTAGATAGATATAGTAGTTACTCTCTATATACGTCTATAATAAATAACTATTTTCTACTTTATATATAAGTAAAAGTTCGCTAAATTAAACGAATACAAAACCTATATATTTATAGTATTAAGATTAAGTTCTAGAGAGTAATATTAAGCTTATATAATTATCTATATAACTACTATTTTATCTATATAGCTCTTACTTTTAATAACTTTAAACTCTAGATTTTATCTAACTATTCTATAAGTATTATAAGTATTCTATAATAATTACTCTCTTATAATAATCCTCTAAATTATAATACTTATAAAGTTTAATTCTTCTATAATAATTATATATAACGTGGTTTACTACTAAGCGACGTATATTACTAAGCGACGTACTTTTCTCTACCTCGCTACCTAAAGAGTAAAATTAAATAATTATAACATATTATATTAATTAATCTAAATCTGAATCTAATAAACTAGAAGTATCTACAGCCTCTTAACAAGTTCGTATATTATAACTAGACTTCTCGTAGGTACTATATCGTCGCCTAGACGGCTGCCTCTTCTTTTACCTACCTCTCTTAGAGCGCTTGTCGCGTCGAGCCTGTTCCTCTACTTCCTTCTAAGCTAATACGTCCTGCGTATCCTCTATAGTAAGTGCTCCCCCTTAACGGACCCGAGTCTTTTTAGCTCTTCGGCGTTTACTTAGTACTTTATTTACCTTGCGAAGAGTATAGACTTCGGCTAACAATAAAGTCATCTTATAAGCTAACAGCTCTATACCCTTAGCTAATATAGCTACTGTCTAGAAAATAGGGGTTAGCGAGCTTCCTTAATAACGTATAATCCGATTCTTAACTAATATCGTCTGTAAAAGAGTATTAGTTAGGTTGTAAGGAGTCTATAAGACCTGAAGGTTAATATCGACAGAGGGGGTAATAATAGGTATTAGAGTCTATAACCTTACATTAAGCTTTAAAAGAATAGCTTACAGGTTAAAAGGTACTAAGCCAGCTCTACGAAATCTAGCCTAGCTATTCTAAGCTGTTATAGAGGCTGAATAGGCTACTTTAAAGGTAAGAAAGAACTTAACCTTTATAATATAGTTAATATAAGCTTTAATAAAAGTCTTAATTTCTCGACTATATGCCTGTTTTAAGATACTAAAACACCTAACATTAAGTAGCTAGGTCAAATAAGAGGAATAAGAAGGTAAATAAAGAGTAATAATATTATATACCTTGTAGTACTCTTAGAATTCGGCCGACTCGTGACTCTTATATCTATTAAGGATAAGCATTTAATATAGACTCTTTACTTAAGTAGAAGTATACTTATTAAAGTGCTTAAGCTATTCTAGACCTGTCTTATTATTTGTCTATCTGTTACTTATAGGTTTAATAACCTAGTTATATAAGAGGCTACTCTTAGTATACTAACTTATAAGATGATTCTTCCCTTAAACTACTAAAAATAGAGAGACACTCTAACCTTCGCTATTAATATAAACAATTACTGTCGCCTATTCCTAATTACCTAGCTAAACTGCCTTATCTCTACTACGTTGATCTACGCGAGTTATAACTATTACTAGAGAGATTATATCTATTATAAAGCCTGTCTTGTTAAAGTTGTAGAGATCGAAGTCCACAATACTATATTTCGCCTATATATTCTCAACTAGTTAATACTACGCGCTAATAAGCTCTAGATCTTCGTATAAGGCTCTTTAGAAGTTGTAAACATAATTAAAATATGTCTTTAACTCTAGTCGTCGTTAAATAAATTGATATACCTAGTTCTTACTAATATATAGTACCTCTTAAGATTTAAGTAGGAGATTTACTATATCTTTAATACTAGTTAGACAGAGTGTAAATCCTCTTAAATCTAGATTAAGTATATATTAAATAATCGTGTTCTCCTCTAAGTCGTTTAATTTATAACAATTAGCTTTAATTTTAGAGTAATAGGTTTAGCTAGCTATTCTATATTAAAGTATTACTTTAGAGACCTTGTAGATCTTTACTATAGAGCGTTTACTTAGCTTTTTAGACATTCGAATAGCCTCGATAGCTAGAATGATTCGTGCTTCTTAGGTTTAAATTTCTATAATAAATAGTTGAAAAAACGCGTCTTAAAGTTTATAAGTAGTAGGGTGGGGAAAAGTGCGTCGCTCGGTGATATGCGTCGCTTAATAGTAAACCACGTTATTAATAGTAATATAAGTATAATAATTTTATCTAGTAAGAATTATAGAAGGTAGACGCTTCTAGAATAGTTATAGAATAGTTTAGCTTTTCTTACAGTTATATAACGCTTCTAAATCTCCTCTCTCCTCCTTTAAGGAAACGTTCTAAAGTTAGAATATTATAACTCTTGTCACCTGACCCGACCTTTTTCGGAATCACCTGACTAGTTTTTCCTAGCTAATCAGACGCGGCCTTAGCGGACGCTGAGAGCTAATCGAACCCTGTCTCGGCTATCTATATTACAATATAATAGTAGACTAAAAGATTACTTAGGTTTAATAGAGACGACGAAACAGCTCAACCCCACTAAACACTATTGCTCATTCAGCTAGTCTACAGCTTTGTATGTAATTATAGAAAGCGAACCGCAGTTTGGTCACCGGAACATGCTCGTAATGCTGGCCAATCATCCAAGTATCTCCCACCACCCTAGTTAATTCGAACCAGTAAAGAGATTATCCGACGATGTGGATTTACATGCGCCGCTCTTGCATGCTGCTTATTTTCTGCGGCTCTGCCCCCATATGAATCGATGCGTCCCCATTCTTAGCCTTCCCTTTACTTCAATCGAGAAATGCACTTGGAATATTGTGTTTCTACCTGTCATAATTTTCTGCACCAAGGTCGATTCCAAAATGGACAAAAAACAAGCCTTCTCAAATGGCGCCAACATCGCCCCTCCACCAGCTTATAGCACCACCACAAATGGCCAAGACCAAGCTTCAGATCTTGGGAAACTGTGGTCAGAAGCAGTCCAAAGGTACGAAAGGAAAACAAATCAATCCCTTCGCCTGGATCCGATGAACAATATGGACGAGGTGGTCAAGGGGACGGAAAAGGAAACGAAAGGTTTTGGCAAATTTAGACATGATAAGGGTAAGACGGATAAGGTGAGAGGTGCATTTAAAGATAATCTAGGGTGGATTCAGAAGGTTGTTAAGGTTGCCGAGGTTGTGGGGAATGCTGCTGGGGTATGTGTACACTGGGACTTCGGGTTTTGGGGAGTTTGAGCTCATGATTCTAGGCATTTCCTCCTGCAATGCCGGCTGGATTGATATTCTGTGCTTTTGGTCAGGTTATGAACGTACGTTCCTCATGGGTTCCTAGTGTGCTTTGGGGTTTTTCCCCCCAAGATGTACTAATTAATCATGCAGAGCTTTAACGACATGTCAACCGATTACGACAAGATCGTGGACTTCTTCGCCTTTGTACGTCGTTTCTTTGAGAGGCTCTCGATTGTTGAAGAGAAAACCCCTGACTCGCCGGGATTCTTGAAAGCAGTCATCTACGTATTCTCCAACATGCTGGAGATCTTTGCTATAGCCCAGCAATACTCGAAAGAACAAGGGCGATTCAGTAAGTGAAAACAGGACCTTTACAGCGTCATGTTATTAATAGATCCTTAGAGAAATGGTTCAAAAACTTGATTGATGGGGAGGATCCGGCTCTTAAAAAAGCATACAGCACTATGGAAGCCGCTGTCAATGAACTGAGTGACGCTGTTGGGATGGAAACGCTGAAGACGACCGCGTTCATCGCCGAAGTCATCCATAGCATGGACAAGGACGTGAAGGTTTTGGTTTCAACAACCACCAGAATCGATGAAATTGTGGGAATCACAAGGGCAAAAACCGAAGTACTCGTCGAAAAGAGCGACATACTGGTTGCAAATCAGAGAGCACAAACAGAGACCCTGAACAAGCTTGAAGAAATGATGAAGAAGTCTGTCGCAGCGAATGAGCCTGACGGCGCCAATCATCAGCTGAAAAAAGGAAAGACCGACCCAGCTGAAAAAAGGCGCGTTGCGCTAGCGGAAGTCAAAGGATGTTTTAACAGATCTTACCCTGGTTTCAATATGAGCGTTGGTATGCGTGCGAGGAGGAATGATAATAGTCAAACCGAGCCACCTGTTGATGGTACAGGCCAGTGGCTTCCCGAAGAAGAATATTACAAGCTGTGGGCTTCCAAGGACAGTAACCATCTTCTTTGGGTTCAAGGTGGTGCTGGTGTTGGAAAATCATTCCTAAGCCAGACGATTGTTACAGGTCTGGAGAAATCTTCGACTATTTCCAGATCTTGTGGCAACTTCTTTTTCCGGGAAGGCCAAGATGGACTGACCTCTTTCAAGAACGCGCTGTGTTACCTGGCTGTGCAAATTGCAGAAAAGAATGAGAATTACCTCGAGGAGTTAGCTAGCGCCTTGGGCACATCACTTATTTCCTCTAACCCTTGGAAGACGTGTTTTGTCGAAAGATTTCCATCGAAAGGCGACGCACATGCATGGCTTGTGTTGGATGGCATAGACGAGATGAATGAGACGGAACGCAAATATATGACAGAATGTCTCGCCGATATCACCAAGGATAATTTGAATATTCATGTTCTTCTCGTTAGTCGATACCTTGATGAGGTAGAGACTTTGGATCCACTGGTGACAAAGATCACGAAGAAAAAGATGGAGGCGGATATCGAGAAGTTTGCCGAGCAAAGAATGGGAGCTCTCACACACCTCAGCACGTTTCGCAAGCAAATCAAAAGAGTTATTATGAGTAAGCTCAAAATGAAAGCGGATGGTATGATCTTCCCCCCATCTGTTAGAATGGACTAATATTTTTTTCAGGCATGCTTTACATAGAGCACATGCTTCGTCGACTGAATTACATCGGACGCGAAAAGGCAGTATTGAAAGATCTCGACAAGAATCTACCCAATGGCATGGGGGACTTGTATAAGTTGATGTTGACTGAGTGCAAAACCAGCATCACCAGCGAGCAGTATCAAACATCTAAGGCGCTGTTTGCTTGGATGGCCTACTCAAAACGTACCTTGACACGCGAAGAAGCCGCGCACCTCTGTGCCCTCACTGCTGGCGAAAAGGGGTTTGATGTCGAAGACCTTGTGGATGAAATCAATGGTAGATCTGCAAGGTATAATATCCTCATGGTTTTTCATCCCTGTCGAAAAACAGTTACTAATCTTACCTAGATTATTGGAGTTCAACAGAGGCCAGGATGATGAAGAGGAAGTGGAGGATAAAGCAGACATCAGCCAAACGAGCGATGCGGACGATCCTGGTTTTCACATCGAAAGTGGAAAAACACCATTAACTTTCCAGGAGCGATCTCTCAGGGAATACTTTCGAGCTACGGATGCAGAAGAAAACGGTCTCCGAACACAGCCATCAACAGCTCATCTTGTCGTTTTTGAAACGTGTGCCTCACTTTTGTTGAATACGGAAAGTGAGCTAGAAGACGAAAACCAACCGAAGCTACTGGACTATGCTGCCAAGTTTTTCTCAGACCATCTCATTGAGATAGATATAAATAGTGTGAGTGATGCCGAAGCGAGCAGAGTTCTAATTACTCTCTACAAAATCCTGACGAATTTCAACAACTTTGCCCGAGTAATGGAGCATTTTGGAATTTTGTACTCGAAAATGGCTTCGAATGAGCACGGAACTTGGATTGATAATGTTAAGAAGTGGGCAGCTCGTTACGACTCCCTGAACGAGAGGCTGCTTGATATAGAAGTTGAACAATGGGCGAGAGAAATCATAACCTCAGAACAACCATTGATGATTCTGGCTCGGGGGCATGTACTGAACTCATTCAAAGTCTACGATGGTAGCCATATTTCAAAGGCATTCGATCATGCAAGAGATGCGTTCCAATTAGTGAGTTCAAACACTATATTCTTCTTCAACTGAGTCCCATTCCTGAAGATGTGTACTGATACGAACTCGCAAAGTCGGGTTTTGATGTAACCTCAGAAACCTTGGGAACGGTGCTTACCATCGAAACTCATTTTCCCGATATCGAAATGGATGCAGGTTCTTACAGAGCCATCGCTTGTTCTCTTTCCCGTTTCGAACTTCCCGATGAGGCTATTAAATATGTCGACAAAGCTTTTCATACTCTGCCTCCAGGAAACAGTGTCTTGAGGTTCTATCTCAAAAGGTCACTTTTTATGAACTACATAGCTCTTTCTGAGAAGGGCGACGCAACGGGCAAAAAGGAGTGTGAGAATGCGGTAAAGTATATTGATGAAGCAATCTCAGCCCTGCCTTTGGATTGGAAATCTTCCAAAAAGCTTCTTGCCATAGTCGAAGAAACATATTGCGAGAAAGCAGGGCATTTGACTGAAATGGGCAAGCGGGAAGAGGCTATTCAAGCTTACGAGGACTGCAAAGCTGTGCGGCCGGGCGAGACCAATGTACCATACATAGGTATACCTGGTTCAGGTGTCATACTTCAGCTCATGGTTCAAATCTGGGATGAGGAACACGATCCTGATACGTCAAAAACTTTCAAAATGGTGAATGGTTGGAGTGAAGAGGAGAGACTAGCTTGGTTTGGATATATTTTTGGTTTGCCTAACTCCTATGACGAATCTGCGATAGCTAGACTCGATCAATTGGCTTCCAAAAATGGGGAGGAGGGGACGAGATTCGTTCTCCAATGCTACCACAATTTTATGGAGACTCTGAGAACGAAATCGGTTCTCAATGAACAAGGAAACCAGACATCCACAGGTAGGCATCCCAGATTCAAGGAACAGCTAAATACACTGTCCTAGGCACAACATTTATTGTTATCCTAGAGTCAAAAGATATTCATGACATGGGAGCGGTCTGCTAACAACGTGAATTTAGAGCCGCTTTCTTCTTCTGGCGCCGACTCAAATAATACTATACTTGCAAAGGCGGCTTTAGCCAACGTATATCGACGAGTTTCAAGGGATGATGTAAAGGCCAAGGAAATATATGTGGACATCCTCAAGCACCAATCACGGGACGAAAACCTTGATTTGGAATCAATCTTTTTCGTAGCTCGACGTGCTCTTGCTGAGATTATGTTTGAGGAATTCCGTACATCTACTGATCCAATGAAGAAGGCGACGTTACTCCATGAGATGAAGGATTATCTTACTTCAAGCGAATCGGACACGGGTGTGTTTGGTATTGCGGGCTCAAACATAAGCATCATTTTCGCGATTATGCATCGAGTGTTGGGATCAGCTACAGAATTCGAATCGACGCTGAAGAAATCGTTTGATGTTTGCATTAGAGGCTTGTCTGATACAGTGGGATGGAATGACAGTAGTAGCTTTCGATTGCTTTCGAAGGTCCTGGCTTGCGTGGAGGGACTAGAGCGTGACTCACTTATCGCTCTTTCCTGTCAGTATTCAAAAGTCACTGATGAGCTAGATGAAGATAATGCTCAGATCACTTCTGAAGAGAGACTGGAAGTGGCGGCTGATTTGAATACTATTAAGCCGAAGGAAAAAGAAGAGAGTACCCAAGTCACATCCGAGGAGAAGCTCGGAGACACAGCTAGTCGCGATTCTCCTGAGCTGAAAACGAAAAAACCGGAGATAGAAAATCATAACGTCGGCGACGGGCCTGAACCAAATACGACAATTCACCTGACCGAGATCACAACTACCACTACAACACGGGATGATGGAGTGTTGACAAGCAGCACCAAAACCATCGTTGAAGCAGCTACCTTCTCTCCAGAAAACCCAGACAAATCGACTAGCGAAATCGCAACGGAAGATTCCGCCACAAAAGACATATCCAAAGACGCAACCAAGTATAAAATTAGTCTGTATGCTCTTCCTCCAAACACCGATGAAGACCTAGAAAGCTTTGAGGAGGGCCAAGTTGAATGCAACGGTTGCGGTAGCTCTTGGCCATCCTGGACGGAGCCTCAATACTTGTGTATCATATGTACAAGTACTGATTTTTGTACTTCTTGTCATTCTAAGCAGGTTGTCTTGAAGCACGGCGAGCAAACTCGTCATTGTGGAATCGATCATAGATACATCAAGGGGCCGATTGAGGGGTGGAGGGGAGTCAAAGATGGTGAGATTCGGATCTTGGTTGATGGGAAGATCGAGAAGATTAAGGTTTCGGTTTGGTTGGAGGAGCTGAAGGAGAGGTGGGACCAAGCTTGGGAGCAATTTTGGAGGAGGTTGGAGGGGGTGAAGGATTTGGGATTTTGAAAAGGAGCTTATGAACTGTTTCTGCCTAGCATCCAACGAAATGTGACCACTAGTCTCTAGATTGAATTGAAAACCTTCTTTAATCACTTTATTAGCCGAGCTTTCGTTCATAAAGAAACAAAGGCAGGTGGCAAGAGGGGTATTGCGTGCAACTCCTGAGTAAACTATCTAGAAAACTTGCAGGTATTCAGGATAGGTGGGGATTAAAGGCACTAAGATTTCCATATTAAACTTTGTGACTAAAAATATTAGGACCAGCAGTGTACAAATTCTTTCAGCTGCCAACGTTCCAGCCTTTCGCTTAGAAATTATAGCTGAAAACAACAATTTTCATATGCTTTTATTGATTTATTGATCCATGAAGTCATCACTCTATTACTGATTGTGAAAGGAATATTAAAGGGAACGATATACAACTATGGTTTCTTCCTAATTCAAGAATCAAATCCAGACATCTTTTCAAAATGAAGTTCACCTCCAGCATTGTCGTCGCACCACTAGCTGCAATCGTTTCTGCCAATCATCAAAGTGGCAGTGATGGTCGTCCTGCATACAATACCACAACCCCTATCATCAACGCCGTAAATTCCACCAGCGAATCCAGGGTCGGCACCTTGACATTTATGCCCCAACCTATTTTCGATCCCGTGGTTTTGAATCACGAAGTCAAGGCAGTTCAAGCCATCACTGCTTTGACTCCACGACAGGTCAATGATTTGAGAAATGTTACGACGGATCCAAATTGGATACAGCTTACCTACAACAATGGACCATACATCGAGGTTTTTCTCAATAAGCTCACTTATGTAAGTACTCAGCTCTTGTTCTGAATTCCTCACCCTAACAAATTCTCAGCTCAAAGGAGATGCTACTAGCAACTCATACATCAGTATCTGGAGCATCAACATTGCGGAGGGCTTCGGCACCTACGACATAACCCAGGTCTTTGAGTGCAGAGGTTACTTGGATGACTTCGGAGCGGCTCCCTACGGTCAAGCATTTGGTGCCAGCGACAATTCATACTTGATTGGTGGTGGTCGCTTAGATGCCGATAGACGACGTGTTGCCGGTCCTGGTATTCCTTGGAAAACTGTCTTGTGTTACGCAAAGGGGGCACTTGCTCCAAACGCGGCCGCACCTTTGAACTCTACAAGTCCTTCAAACTTGACAATTGTGGATATTCAGCCATCGAACTTTACTGGTACGGTTGCTTAGGAAAATTTTCGAAAAATATGATGGATCAAATATTGTATTGTAATACTGAGAAGAAATTGTTCCAAATTACCGCCATTAGCATTATCATGAACTTGTCTTGTGCAAGGTTTTTCCCCACATGTTGGTGGGAGGACGAACGACTTCCTTTATACTATTGCTTCTACTAAGGGACCTCGTCAACAATACAGACGGAGGAGTTTTGCTTAAGCACCACCACCTTTCTAAGGCTTATACTCTCTGCTAGGATGTATTTATTGTGTATAAGTCAAGCTCTCTGAGAGATTTCGGGTCAGTCTAATCGTCCCTAATACCAATTTCTCATGCTCGACAAGCAAAGTAATTGTGAAGAACTGTTGTGTTTACCAGAGAGCTCAATATGTATTGACTCCAAGAAATCACAAATTAATGGAGCTTCCTAAAGACAGCTGCGAAGAACACATATCCATTTAGCACTTATCTCGTGATTTATTGTGATGGCTGCAGCCGGCACGCAGCCTCACAGCCTTGCAACTTGCATGATGTGGCTGGATAATCACATCTCACGTTTCGGCCCCTCGTCTCTGGAGTTCTTTGATAATACAAAAACAACAGCAGCCAGAACAGCTGGAGAGATGTCCGTTGGATTCGGGTTCTCAGCCGGCGATTTTATCGCGGCCATCGAACTCGTCGGCACAGTCATCGACGCTCTGAAGAGCAGCGGCTCGGCAGCGAAAGAATACCAAGACCTCATTTCGCAGCTCCTATCCCTTGAAAATGCCTTATTACAAGTAAAGCGTCTTGAATTCGCCGAAAGCCAGTAAGCCGAAGTGGTTGCGCTGAGACAGGCAGCGGCTCAGTGCCATAGGACGATTGATGTGTTCTGGAAACAGACCCAGAAGTACCAGCCTAGTCTGATGTGCGACGGCAGGAGTGGATTGAGATCAGATATTAGATCTAGTTGGAGGAAGGTTAAGTGGGCCGTGTGTAAGAAAGAGGATGTTATGAAATTCAAGGCAAATTTGCAGGGGCATGCTGAGTCGATTCAGTTGCTACTCTTGAATTTGCAAATGTGGGTTAATTTAACTGGATATCTGATCCGAGACGACTAATTATTAATGGGTAGGAGTAAAGCCACCATCCACGAGAAAAGGCTCGACGAAAGGCATCAGACATTAGCTGGCCGGATTCAAGAAAGTTATTTCAACTGCATGCAGAGGCTGAGTGCGGTTACTGAGCAGGGAAAGCAGCTGCTCGAGATGACAACCAGTGTTATGTGAGCAGTGTTTTGGGCTAAAACCCTCGCGAGATAGGCTAACTTCCGTGGAAGGGCTACAAACATGAAAGTGTTTCAAATCGTACTCTAGATCTAGCACTGGATTACTAGAATTCCGGCACAAGTAGACCGCGAGCAGCCTATTCATCTGCTAGATGCTATGGGCAGAGTCACCCATTTCCACTTAGATTTCATTCGGTCAGCAGAGGTAAGTGCCGAAAAAATGTTACCTTGATTGATAGAAGCTCTCTGATTATAATAGGCTTTAGTTGCAGTACTTAAGATTAACTTCAAGAAGCATGGGAATGGCACTGAGAAGATTGAAAATGGGGAGTTTGTGATTCAGGATTCAGGGACTCTGAGGGATATTGATCTCGAAGCTGACTGGGAGCAATGCTTTTGTCCAGGACAGAGAGTAGACATGAGTATGATTTTCACCACGCTTGGTCACTCAAAGACTAGCGATGGCGACGGAAACTGTCCCTTTTGTGGAAACAAAGATTCTTCGTTTGCGGAGGATAAAGTTCCAGACATTGAGTGGTTGGTTCCCTAGCCGTTGGCACAACTAAGTTCTAACGCATACATCCAGTTGTAATTGTGGCGGGACATATCGAAGAATAGTAGAAGAACATATGGAACTAGATGATGAGAGCGACACATGTCGCTCTACGGTACCCCTGCCGTTGGGCCATGAGGTAACCAAAAAAAGAAAAAGAAGAGCTTCAGATGATGGAATAACGACATTCCGCCGCGTCCGACTCCACGAGAAGCGTCCGGCTCCTGTTTCCGAACAAGAGGCTTCTCCTAATTCTCCGGAGTCATACCAAGGGGCAAATAGTCCAGAATCTTCAAGTCGCTCCAGGGATCGGGCGCGACAAACTGCACCTCGTTTTAATTCTTTGGGAAATCACGAACGAGAGTTTTCTCAGTCCTATCAGGCAGTCTCCTCACAATCAGACCTTCTTCCTAGTGGACATGTCTGCAGGTAAATAATATGATTGTCACGAATCGGAGCTTTGCTAACCTACGTCAGTAAATGCGGAACTAGTAGAACATCATTGTGGACGAGAAACGTGCAGGGAGCTATTTTCTGCAACGCGTGCGGACCCCCCTCAAGAGCTCGGGTTGCTCCCAGGGCAAGGGAGAGGGTTAATGTCTTGGAGAGGAGATTGGATGGGCGGAAGGCCACAGGAGTAATGAGAGGAGTCCTGTGTCCAACATGTGATTCAAACGACCGGGAAACATGGGTGATTCCGGGTAGAGCGTGCGCATATTGTAGAACTAACTGCTGAGACTAAAGGCACGCCCTTTCAGATCTGGTATCTTCTTTCTAAAATTACTCGCCGCTAGATACATGAGAATATGATTCGTAGGAGGGGCTGATGGTTAGAAGGTGTTATTCTTCATCTTTCAGCCCCCAAAAAGGGTGAGAGTCAAGGTACGAGTGACTGAGTAATCAGTCAATTATAGAGTAATCTGCAATGAGGTCAGGGCGAAAATTGAATCACTAGTGAGTTGTTGGTTATTTAATACATCGAGTCTTTATAGCTAGATGGGAAGAAAAACTTGATTTGTTGATCTTGAATTCCCCAGCTCGAGAGTAGCTTGCAGGTAAGCTACCAGTGGCCCAGTCTTCACTCGAGCTGTAAGTCAGGCATGGCTTCTCCACGTCGAATCCAAAACTCGGAAAATCAGACAAAACTCTCACTTAAGGGTTCACCAAGAGTTTTCGAGTTTTTGAAGGAGAAGAGATATGAAGAGACCATGGAAGTGTATACATAAGAGTCTGGAGAGCCAGCAACCAAAATAGAGAGCCTGTTTGATAAACAAAATGAAAAGAGATTCGCTACGGAATATAACAACCCTGAAAAAAGCGAGAAATAAAACACAAAACGCTCAAATGACAAAATACCTTTACGTCAGAAGAAAGTCTTTGGATAATTAAACTTTGCACAAATCAACAAGCAACTTTACCAATAGAGCGAATTCGCCAATGTCTCTAATCCGAAGAAAAGAGCGAGTTCAACGACCAACGGTAACGGAGGGAGAAGAGAAACAAAACAAGCTTTTGGTGGCTGACCTTCTGCAATTGCCGCAAACATGAGATGAACGAATGAGAAGCTCGTTATTTCTCAGCTTCGTCACCATATGCCCAAGTCAAATCCCATGTCAAATGGATTTCTTTGCCGTTGTACTTACTGTGGAGTGACAAAGGTCAATTGTGCTGGCACTAAAGCGGCCGTTGAAAAAGGCTGGGCAAACGGACCAATCGGGAGCCGGCAAAAGGCCACGCAGCGAATCAGCGCTCGCATAATGCTGACCTTTCCCCTCCAAAGAAGTTTGGTGAATGCCAGGAACAATCTTCCACCAGACTCACTCTCGCGCATAATTGCGTCGCTCTCGCTCTTGTTTATAACCCAGCATGGGACCTAGGAAGGTATTCCACGATCCGACCGTCTCCATTCCACTTCAAGATCGCGACCATTTCGGAAATTACACAGGCCAAAACTCCAATTCCTTTGCATCAGCGGCTTCTCAATCGACCCTCCGCAAACGAAGACGACCAATCCACCCCATTGAAGCAATGTCTCTAGTCGCCGTCAAAAACCTCTTCTTCCACCGAAAGCTGGTGCAGAATGACCAGTCTTCTTCAGCTCGCACATACACTGGCCCCTTGGGTTGGAACAGCAGCTCCGAGCAGCCCCTCCTCTCAAGAGACGAACCCGACGAGAATTCCGATATCGAGTCGCAACATACCGCAGTTGGCACATCCGATAACCCATTCGCGAACCTTCATGTCGGATTTGGCCCCATCATTCGGGATTTCACACTGGGTCTTTCCGACGGTCTCACGGTCCCCTTCGCCCTTACTGCTGGCCTATCTGCTCTAGGAAGAACCGATGTCGTTATATATGGAGGCATCGCGGAGAT
This sequence comes from Hymenoscyphus scutula, assembly GCA_001399465.1. Classification (NCBI taxonomy): domain Eukaryota; kingdom Fungi; phylum Ascomycota; class Leotiomycetes; order Helotiales; family Helotiaceae; genus Hymenoscyphus; species Hymenoscyphus scutula. Next base: position 25,040 of record LKTO01000470.1, on the reverse strand, counting down.
CATCGCTGGCGCTATCTCGATGGGTTTGGGAGGATGGTTGGGTGCGAAGAGTGAACTGTGAGTTTCGGAATCGCCTCGAGACAAAAGTTGCGTTAGCTAACATTGCCAAAGAGCAGAGCATATGGCCTTGCGAGAGAAGGTCACCGAGCTTGTCGTTAACAGACCCGAATTCATCCCCGATACCATCAAAGAGGTCTTCAGGCCATATAAATTCCCAGGCGAACTCATCAACAACATCACCTCCAGCCTCACCACACCCGATTCCGACGATAAACCCAACAATGACAAGATCATCGACTTCCTCCTGAACTTCAAGTGCGACTCCTCGAAGCCAGATGATTCGCGTGCCATGCAATCCGCATTCACCATCGGTCTCGCATATCTCCTCGGCGGCTTCCTCCCTCTGATCCCCTACTTCTTTGTCCAGGAGGACGAAGTTTTGAAAGCCTTGTATATTTCCATTGGCGTCATGGTCTCGGCGCTCTTCGCATTTGGTTATTCCAAGACGTGTGTATTTGTAGGATGGAAGAGTGGTGCTAGCATCAAAGCTGGCTGCGTCGGTGGAATCGAAATGGTCATCGTCGGAGGCCTGGCGGCTTTGGCAGCGATGGGACTTGTCAAGCTCTTGAGCCCTGAGGGCGCGTGAGGGGCTATGCTTGCGGATACGATGTAGACGACTTATGAGGCGTATTGTGGGGGAATTGAATTGCATTTGTACATTGCGGTGGCGTTGGTGGGAGCTCTCAGGTTCGATTGAGCATTTTTGTAGGGCGTTCAGGTAGATAGCATCAAAACTGGGTAGGATGTTGGGTTGTGAATCAACACAACAGAGTTGCAAATAACATGGAGCGTTGATTTTCACATCAAAGTTGATTTTGGCTGTGAATTGATGTTTTGTTCAAAAAGGAACGCGTGGGTCGATGATGCGTGAACCTTTCATTCTGTTCAAGAGAGTATTTAACCCCGGAGACGGACCGAACACTGTTTTATCCCCGTTCCTTTCTTCCAGCTTGATATGAGGTGTATCATTTTCATCTATATCATCTATTCCATTTATTCCATTTATTTACATCATTACAGCTCAATTAAATACTATAGAATATCTTCGGGCAGAACCACCACCCAGTTCTTATCAGCAGTAACTGGAAGATGATTCTCCTCTTGTCCAGCAACCGCTGCTGTGATCAAAGCCTGGAGTTCAGCATACTTGGACTCCGATCGGTTGATCCACAGATGAACACCTCCCTTCTCGATATCGACATTAAAATGCATGTAAGTATCCGACCCAGGGGTATCTCCTCCCGCAAGGACCGGCTTCTTCCACATATCAATATAAGTGGTAACCGCCGCCCATTTCCCAGAGTACCAAGTAGCCGGAGTCCAAAGATAAGTCCCGAACTGGAGGTCCAAATTCGCAGTCTGGTTATACGTCCCATCAATAATCTGTTTCCGAGAAGTGGTGAGTTCCCCAGTCGTAACATTCTTCATCATCGTCGCAACACCAAGTACATTCTCTGGCTTGACATTATATCCATACTTCGGATCCGACATGACCATCCTCACAATCTCCTCGTTGGACGCGCTCACGACCCACACCTCAATCCCATTCCGTTGCAACTCATTAAAGAGCTCCACCTGTCCGGTAAACACCTTTGCTGGGTTCACCTCTTCGTACACAACCACATCTCCATCCCAATAAGAAGTCTTAACCGTCTCGTTAGAGGCCATGAGGAGATCTATCTGCACCTTGACCTCTCGCAGCGTCAAACCAGCATATACCTGTGCCGCCCACGGATAACAAACTAGAGCATCGATCGCGCAGAGTCGTTGATAGTAACTATACAACGTCTCGGTATAATTCGCCGTATCCTTGAACTCGATAATCTTCAACGAGGGATCCAACTTCTCCCGTGACAGGATCCCCTTGTTCTCCAGGTAGGGCATGGAGGATTCTTCGATGTCGTAGCGCCAGCTGGTGTTGTCGGCGTCGAAGACGGCGTAGTTGGATTGATTCGCATTTGTGCAGATCATTTTATTGAGGGCGGCAGCTTGGGCAGTGGGCCAGTGTTGGAGTGCGCCTTTGCCATTTTCTGTGCGTAGGGATTTGGTTGGGATTGCGGTTGCTGTGAGAGCTAACGAGAGGGCGAAGGAGGAGGTGGTGAGCTTCATTATTATATCGATTTTCTTGTCTTGGGGACAGAATCGGAAAAACGAGTGAGAGGGATACTAGAAGACTAGGAACCTGGCGGTGCAATGGGTTACACTTAAGTTATACCAAGAATCAATCTAAAATGGGGGAACCTTAGATACGCAGAACGTCATGGTTCGGGTATCTTCCCCATAGATAATCTCTTGCAGAACGATACGAAGAAAATCCAGGTACGTAAGAACTTTGAAAGTTTAAGAAGTGGAGGAATCGGTATCGCCGGCTTGGGGAAGATCCTCAACCTTCTTATCTGGATCCATTTCGCAAAAAGATGGAAGTTCCTGCCTTTTCGGATGCTTGGGTGAAGGTATTCCCGAGTGAGCGGCCGAACAGCAACCGGAATGCTACCGGATCTCTTCACTAAATCGTTGATCTCTTTTCTTAGGCGATAGGTTGAGTGAGTGATTTTTAGTTGCTCATTTTATGTGATGTGCGGGAGAAATAAGAGACTAGAGGCGAGGGGCAATGGTGGTTGTTTACTTCAAGTGGTGGGCAACTGTCTTCTTGCGTTCCTTACATGGAGAAAGTTGGGATTTGCGGCGCCTGGAAAATAAATGATTTCCGATTGGGTATTCAATTCTTTGTTCAAGAATCCCAGATGGGTCCAAAGGCTGGTACGCCTCTACTCTCCATCTCATAAACAAAATGCTTTGTCAAGGCCTTATTACTGACAATGAAAATTGCCTCCGCCTTCTCCTCGACATACAAACTGTACGCCAATCCCACCAGGTCCTTCCTCCCAACAGCATGAGTATCAATAATCATAGCTCGTCCATCAACATCCAAAACCCGGTCGCATATTTCATCACCAAAAGTATGGCGTGGCTCTGGTGCACTCCAAAGCACTCGACACTTCGTAGCTGGAATATCCATCATGGTTCCTAGACAAGGACCGATTCCCGAACCTGTAGTCACAATGATCACCTGTCGAAAGATTTGAGCCATGCAGAGAACTCCAACCGTAGGAACTCCGCGGGTGTAGTACGCCTTCTTGGGATTGTTGACTGCGCGACGAGTCCAATCACCAGCATTAGAAACGATGAGGGATCCCCCTCTCCCATCCGAAGAAGGGATACAAGCGAAAGAATGCCATTCTTTTAGCGGTGCATCTGCGATTCGATAAACCACGCAATTCGAGACTTTCTCATTGAGATGCAAACGAATTGCATGTACACCAACACCCAGTCGTTCCGGCTTGATCTCCAATCTACGAAGACGCATCCAAGGAAGCGCAACGTGGAAACAAGTCCCAATGAGCAGCCAAAAGGCTGGGAGTTTGGTGAGAACTGCTCCTGGTGATGATGGCCCTGCTTGATGACCGAGAGCTCGAGTGAAGAGCCAGAGTTCGGGCCAGAAAAGTCCTAGGACTAGCCAGCCTCCGAATCGATGGATGACTTCGAAAGTATTATGCCTCGATGCTCGGATCAGAGGGTATGCTGCTATGATCATAGCCCAAAGGATGGTAATTACGATGAAAGTACACATCATGATCAAAGGATCTGCAATTCGAAGGGTAACGAATTCCCACACCAATATAGCCGAGAGTAAAGAAAACCACAAAACGGAGCATATTGCTGTGGAACTATGCAAACCGCCATATTCATATATTTTAGCAAGTGACCTTCGAAATCGAAGGGGTGCCGAAAACGGGACCAACCAACATATCTTGAATAGAAGATTGATGATATAATCCTGACGTATAAGAACAGCAATAAACAAATTAAGCGCGAACGCTGTGGAGATATCAACGAGTAGAGGCGAATATTTCGATCTTCGACGCATGGTGAAGATCCGGTGGCCTTGCCATATGTTGATTATGAAAACTGCTAGGAAGATTCGGCGGTAGACCCCGAATATTGTGTATCGAGCGAATCGAAGGAAGCGACCTTTCGGTGAGAGGGGGATTGTTGGGTAGTCGAGTTCGGAGGAGGGCGGTTTAGGCTCGTGATATTCGTGAGTTTCGAGGAAGGGAAGGGACTCTGATGGTTCGTCGTCCACCCTGTAGGGGTCCATTTCCAGATCTCTGGAGGCCATGGTTTCTCTCTGTTTCGATATATCAACCGCAAACATGGCGGGTTCCAGTATGCACTGATCGTGTGGGTCGAGCTCAAAAGTATGGGATTGAAGGTGATCGTCTTCGATTCTCTGCAAAATTTCGACGCCCTCTCCCTATCTTCGACAAGGACAGCTCTCCGGAACCTCCCACACGAGTATCTTGTCCGCAAAATTTCTCTTCGGCGTCAATCGCAGTATTTACTCCCTCGCACCATATCCAGCACCAAAAAACTGACGAGAAAAACAACCCGAGGAGAAGAACTGAGTGAAGGAGGAAGATTACATCTTGGAAGGGGTTACCCTCTCAGCTGGGAGATTGGGTTCTTTCTCATGATGTCTCAGATGCCCCTGAATGCAAAAAAAGCAATCATGGCTGAAGAGTAGGGGAAAAGCGGCAATAAATGGGACACTTTCTAGGTTTTACCCAAATACTTGGTACAACTGTTCGTTCCAAACCACTTGGTTGTTTTTCTCTGTTGCCCTTTGTTTTTGGGGTAACTGCTAGCAACTGCTCTGGAAAGTTTGGACAGTGAGCTAGAGGAAAAGAATGGTACGATCGGAAGGATTGCTGCCGCTTTTATTGTACATGAGGAGGCGTTCTTTCTGCAGGGCGGTGTGAGCCGTCACAACATTGGAGAATTAATGTTTGACACGAAATGATGTTATACTAAGCTTTTCGGATAAAGAAGTTTAGCGGGCGAACTTATGAAAGTAATGGGTCAATTATGATTTCATTTGACAGGTCTTTTGGTAAGTCTTTTGAGCATTGTTTATTTTCTGGAACCAATTTAATGAGTACTGAGATCAATAGTGACTTGGGATGAATGGAAAGAAGGGAATTTGGTGGTTCGGGCACGACGAGAAAGGGTTATATAACCTGGCTCCCGTTGGAAATGTAGAGTTACATAGAGGTTCGTATCTGCCCTCACGCTGGTTTTGCACTCTAACTTTGGAGGACAATTGAAGTTGATTTTCCTAACTGTTTAGTTTATTAAATTGCTGAAGTTACTTTGGATAATTCGCTTAAATTGCCCTTGGAAGTTATAATAACAAGGGCTGCGTAGGAAGGTAGGTGCGAACCTATTTACATTGTCATGTTCTGACCACCCGGAGCCTAGGAAACCACATTGATAAATCACAGACTTTGTAATGCTTACTCGCTGCTTGATACAAACGCCCTTGTAAGTTTTCAAAACAATCAATTCCAGTAAACAGTTATGTAGATTAGTGCAACACAGGCGAATTATTCAACTTCAGCGTGATCATGTGTTAATCTAATCCAGCTCTTTCATAAACACACAATGGCATTGGGGGTTTCATTATCCTGATCTATTTCGAAAGTAAGAAGAATTTCTCAATTTTTCAGTTGAAAGGCTTCCCTTGTCCTGTTAATATCACCTCTTTTAAACAAAGCCCTTGTTGATAACCTCTCTTTATGCAGATTATTTTCCATTAGCCTTTTTGTCATCCTACAATGCTTTGTCTGAACAGTTGCTTTGTTAGCCTTTTTTCATATAATGATTCTGTTCACAATGCCCTGTTACAGCAAATACGACAGATACAATCACAAAATCAGAAACAACACTATACAAACACCTCATAACACAAGCAACCAACTTCGCAAATCCAAATTAAAAAAGATAAAACAAGAACACAATCGAAATGGCTGAGCGGTTGATTTCGTTCGGCGTCGAGCTTGAGTTTCTGTGTGGAGAAGTACTGCCCCACAGGAAGGTTAAGGACGGGGTAAAACGCACCGTGAAGTTTCCGGCAGCTGAGGGGACAAAGAAGATAGACAAAGCTTGGACCCAAAAAAGACATGACACGAACCTTAAAAAACGATACGCTGCGTGGGAAGAAGACGAGCTCTATTTTGATTCGGATACAGAAGACGAGATCGAGGAAATGCCGTTTTATAACTGGGATGGCCTCTGGAACGACGTAGCTGATCATATTATACAAACATTGGTCAGTGGAGGCCTCAATGTCGAAATGTCAAGAGAGGACGACGGTACCACTACTTGGGTCTTAAAACAAGATCCAAGTGTTAATGTCACACTTGATATGATTGAGAAGCACAAGAAGAACTTCCGACAGATTTTCTGGCATTCCTTCGAGATAGTTTCGCCAGCATTTTATTATGCCGCTTCTTCCTTGAAGGAGGTCCAGAGGCTTTGTTATCTCTTGCATTCCTCCTATATTATTTTGACAAATAACTCGATCGACCCCAAAAAGGGCGAAGTCAACATAAGTGGGTTGCATTGTCATGTAGGAAATGGGACCAGAGAGGGGTTTTCTCTTGAACACACGCGCCGGATCGCTGCGTTTCTTTATGTATTCGAGCCCATCCTCAATTCCTTACACCCAGAAATGCGCCAAGATAGTTTTTACTCAAGGGGACTGAGAAACTTTTCGCGGTTTTCAAAACAAAGACTAAGCCAGGCCATACCACCTCCTTCTGCTATCGAGGGAGCAGCCCATTTCCTCAACTGTAAATCCTTCCATGAGCTGTGTCGTGATATTGCCAACAATTATGGAGCTGATCTAGGTAAGTACATGTTCTACAACTTTAAAGGTCTCAACAGAAAAGGATGGCCTGATGAGCATCTACCAAAGCGTCCCACAATCGAGTTCAGAGAAGCGGAAGGGACAACGGACGGGATGTCAGCTATGATATGGGCTAAAGCCTGCTGTCAAATGATCGACTGGTGCATTCGGGCAAGCCCAGAGAGATTTCATTCTCTCTTATCTTTGGCCGCAGAAGACGAGAAGTGGACAGATGTTCCAGGTAGACTTGCTACTTCAGACCGCTGGGACAATAGAAGGGCCGACGAAGCCGGCCAAGTCTTCAACCAAGATGCTTTGAATGTAGTGGACTTATTTAGGCACATGGGTCTTGTAGAGCAAGCGGAGTTCTACGAGAAGAAAGGATTTAACGGACTCTGGCAGTATGTTAGATACACAGAACATTTGCCCTTTGAGGACTTGCAGCAATTAGATGGAAAAGTACCGCCTGTGTATAGACGATATGTGGAACTTTCCGCAAGATCATTTGTGTCTCGCCGAGCAGCAGCCCATGCGGAAATTACTTTGGGATGGGAGCAGAAGACTAAGTTTGACCCCACCTCCAGCATTTACCCGCCCCACGAGAAACAGTACAATAATGTCAATATCGATGCTGATGATGAACCAGAAGATTATGGGAATTTTTCTGATGTGGCTACAGGTACCATGACGCAATCATCGCGCCAATCATCAGATTCAAATGGGCTCGGCTCACAAGCACCAAACCTCCCCTCAGCAGAAGATGACGAGTCACCTGAAGAACGGATCGACGGCATCATAAATTTCCATACCGCTATGAGAGCCCGTATTAAGGATTTACTCCCCTTGGGTCCAATTGTTTAGATAACACCCCTACCTACCCCTTGAGTCGTTGCGAATGAGAAATACGAAATCGCGTGATCAAGACTTGAGATCACTGGAGTTAAATACCAAGGTAAGTTCTGAGACTTACACGAGAAATTAGAAAGTCATCCGTAAATGCTAGGTGGTGCCTACTGATTTGTAGGTTTATCAATATGAGTACGGAGCCCTTGACGGGACTGGAATAGAGTACCAGCTATTGGTAAGTTTTTTTTATAGTAGAAGAGTATAGTTTTGTTTTCATAGTTGGAGTTACTTGGTGCTTTTACAATATACACATATTATAAACATTTACGTTCCTCGAATAATAACGTGAACGCTTCAATCTTGACTGATAATTCGATAACAGTGTTTTACAAGATGTGATGTAATGGTAAGTAAAGAAAAACAAGTTTCAATTAAATATTACAGAACGAACAATATAACTTATGTCGCTGCAAAGGCCCTGTGTAAAGCGAGAACCTATTTTACCAGCCTGAACCGGAATTCTTTCTGTACAATCTCTTCGCACTGTTAGGTGTACCTTGCAAAAATAAGAACTAAGCTGAAAATAGGCCGTGTGAGAGTTTGAGGAGACGCACCGCCTAGCACTTGGGAAATACAAATACACCTTATAGAATAAATACTAGGTGATAATGATGGTTGCTTCTCTTATTTTGCGCACGAACTCGGTGGCAAGACCGAAGATAGTATAGAGGGGCATCATCCATTTGGAATTTGCAGGGGAATTGACAAGTTGAACAACCTAGAAAAGCGTCATGGCTCTCATCCTAAGCTTTTTTCTCACCATCCATCAATCCAAATCAACCCAATTTGTGCCTTTATATGTCATGAACCTGTCGTCGTATACTAATTCATCGAGGCTCTAGTAAATGGGGGGAGGGTTGCACCACTTTGTGCTTAATGTGATTTGACGCGGTTAAATGACTGACGGACACTGGATCCCATGAAGCGCTCATGGTAAGGCCGCTTGGTTTTGTTGATTAGTTTGGCTTCCCTAGTCCTGAACACCCCTTGATTAGAGTTGAGAAAAGAGCTGTTAAATTCCCCCTTACTTGTACATTTATTCGGGCCGAAGCTTGTATCTGCCTAAAATTTTCAAAGCTTCTAGAAGTAATTAAGGTTCTGAGAAATTTACGAATTTCAGGTCGAACCACAACGTGAAGTTATAAAACAAGCATTGGAAAACGTGTGTACCCGTGTTGGAGTAGCTTGGAAGTAAGATTAAATTCGACCCCAAAAACCCAGCTTCGTGATGTTCCACGTTTCCCTTGTAATAATGATTGGCCGAGTTTTGAGAAGAATCATATGAAGGATCAAACGTTGTTGCACGCGATCCTGATGAGTAATTTTGTGGAGATGACATTAAATGCAACAATTGGCATGGGAGATTCCCGTTACCGATTTTGGAGTAAGCCTTACGAAAAAACTATCCGATCATACTTCAGAAGGGAGAAGGAACGGGGAAAGCTTACGTACTATGCAGGGTTTCATTTTCGTATCCAGGGGATGATCATCTTTCACCGTGAATGATTCTGACGACTCATCACGCTTTAGGAAATGTATACGAAGTTACACGACTGTGTCGTTACTCGTAATATCTCACCACCTTCCTCTTCTAAATCCGATGTGCAGAATCCGGGGAAGTACCAGAATGAACAGCTTGCACACCTACCTCCGTATCCTGGATGGATGGCTGAATAAGAAGTGTTTATTGCGAACTGATACGCTCAACATACGCCAGCTCGACCGTTACGGCACATGGTTTTTGTTTTCAGGTACCGAGTACGGGTTGAATGCTTGCATCCGGTCAGCCCTTAAATAGATGTGCAATTTCAACCACATTTTTTCCACATGGGAGTTCCTCGCCTCAGCCTCACTTGGTTTCCAGGAAGGCAGCGACGAATAAGAGGTCTTGAATTACAACAACAGTACGGCGAAGCTATGAGTTGGTGCAACGACGTCGAAGACTTTTTCGGTGTGTGACTTTATCCCTTGGAGAAATGACCATACGAGTCGCCCAACGAGTCTTGTAAGAAGTTAGGCAGCGGTGGAGGTGATTGTTCTCTGATGGGAAAGTACTTCATGTTGAACCGACGGGAAATTCAATTTTCTCCTGCATTGACTTTGCATCAGCTGCAGAGCAAGTGCAACATTCTCAACTGCCTCTATTCCGTGTTTATGTATTGCTTTTGATTCGATGTCAACAGTTAACAAGCAGCGGGATGCTTTCAAGTCCCCATTTCGTCGTTTCCATTTAGGGCAGGCCCCTCAAAGTTTCATCAGATAAGAAGAAGAATTGGAACTTAGAGCTCGGAGCCTGGCTAACAATACCCGAACCCGAGTTGGATGGATACGAATGTAAGCAAACCACAAGTACAGTGAAGGCACAGAAAGGCGGGATTTCGTCTTTCCCTATTCTCCTGACCAGGGTTATCATTTAGTATGAAGCTCCGGGACTCTTTGACAGCATGGATACTTTTTTGTCTATAAGGAGGGGAGTTTTCCAAAGATATTTTTAATTAGCCAGCCTTTTCAGTTAAACACCTCTTTCTCACACTCTTTTCAATAGAGCATTTCAATATATAATTCTGTCATAACCCTAATAATATGGCTATCTTCCGTCTCAACAAGCTTCTAGCTTGTTCCGCCCTTATTCTAGCATCTCAATCTGTTCAAGCAGCTATCGTGGGAAACTCTGATCCAACCAGCAACCAAGGGCTCCTTGGAGATCTTGTTGGTATGCCATTATCAAACCTCACTAGTGCTGGTCAACTTCTTCGTGCTTGGCTTTTACACCAAGGAAGTGCTATTGGCCCAGATAACCCAGTGAGTTGACACTATGCCTATTGTTTCTTATTCAGGCCCTTTCAGTCAAACACACTCTCTGCGTTTCTATTGGAACATTTTTAACTATTCTATGACAATCCCCGAAGAAGACTGACCTGATTTTTTGTAATTAGAGACCCCAACCAGACTGTGCCACAGACGTGTGCTGCCCATGGTGAGATTTTCATTACTGTTCCTGGAAAGAAGAACTTTGAAGCTAACCGAATTTTTGAAAGGTATGCCATATCCAAAGAATTGTCGACACTTTTCGTTGATCCCGCCACAAAAGAATGTACCGATGATGCCAGAGCCGCCGTTCGTCTTGGATTTCATGATGCTGCTTCCTGGTCCAAGAAGGCATCAGCTCTTGGAGACGACAGAGGTGGAGCTGATGGATCCTTCATCCTTTTCCGCGAGGACGGTCGTCCAGAGAACAATGGTCTTCAAGATTTTGTTGGAAAACTTGTAGATATTCACGCGAGAAACCCTGGTGTTAGTGCTGCAGATATCGTTCAGTTTGCTGCTCACCACGGTATTGTTTCTTGTCCCCAAGGACCAAGAATTGTGTTTTTTGCCGGCAGAAAAGATGCGACTGAGGCTGCTCCTCCTGGATTGGTGCCAGATGTTCACGACAGTTCTCAGAACTTGATTGATCTTATGATGGATAAGACCATTAACGCACAAGATCTCACCTCTCTATTGGGAGCTCATTCTTCCGCCAAGCGTAAGCATATTTTCATCTCCTCTTTCCATCTTGTTATTGGCGGTCAGCGCCGGTTTCATTCTTATATACTAATTATTTTTTACAGAATTTCATGTAGACGAGGCTCAAACAGGTGCTCCACTAGACTCCACACCTGGAATATGGGACACAAACTTCTACAACGAGACTCTCCAAACCGTTGCTGATCCAGGTGTCTTCCGGCTCGAGTCCGATATTGTTCTCTCTCAATCCCAAAACATGAGCCAAATTTGGCAAGGTTTCGTCGGGCAACAACAATTTTGGAACCAGGTAAGAGTTCACAGTACACCTGCATAACAAAATATATACTGACTTACTCAGGAATTCGCACTGGCATATACCCGTCTCGGCCTCCTTGGTGTTAACAATATCAACGATTTGAAAGACTGCACTAATGCTCTTCCTTCACACATTCCCGAGATTGCTGGTGCTGTTGGGGGATCAAGACGTCGAAACTTTTACCACTAGGATGTCATTTGATTAGAAGATGGAAGACAAAGGGTTGTTGTGGGGAAATGATGAATGTGAAGGCAAAGGGTTATTTGGGACTTGGGGGCGTTCTACTTTACTTTTCTTTGTATTGCAGTTCTGGGGGATACACAATGAACCCCCTCATCAAAATGTCGATTCTCATACTCAAAGTTCTCCTTGAAATGCTCTCCTAGTTAACCCTGAAGATTTCCCCAAGAACTTCAAGGCAAGGTATGTCAGTTGGGTCACGCGAAATATTCCCAGAAGCAACTACGGTCATCAATATAGAAGTGTAGTAGTATTAAGAGAAGGGTTATTTCAATTTTTCGAAGGCACTTGACCGGAATCTCACTATTCTTTGACATTTTGACATTTTAGACACAACTAATACCAGTGTTAGATTAGTTAAAGAGGCAAAAGGTTAATTGTAGTTTATTCCGAATTTAATTAAAATAGTGGTATGTAAGTCAATTGCTCTTCTTTTGAATTGTCTCAAACCTTAATTCTCACCGTCCTGGATCCGTGGCACAACCTAATGAAAACTAGACGATGGAAACAAAATGCTAGACTATTTCATCGGTTTGGAATTCAATGAGAGTTATGCTAGACATGGCAGGTGCTTTCAATCATACTTTAACGCTAACTGTGAAAGTGTGGCGTGCGAACTCGAAGGTTTCTAGAACCCTCGCTTATTCCTTTCATAACATAATTTTAGATTCTGGGCAAGTCTACCCTGCTACATGTGACAAAATGCTTTTATTGTGCCTCAAACCCCTTAAAAAGAGGAAGAGAAAGGTTGTATTTATATACAAATATATAATTCTAGAATGTTCTAGATCACGTGTTACTGATTCTAAGCGATTCCAGCAACACTACAAAAGTATGGTAATGAGATTAAAGGCATAGTGATAAGTTTGAATGGTTCTCAAAAAATAACAACGACGTCTTTCTACACTTACAAAGAGTCGCCGACAATCTAAACAAAAGAATCCCTTTTATTATCGATACATAGATAATAAATGAAAGGGAAACAAAGGTTTGACGACAATGGAATTATTCACTTTATGTTAAATACTTTATAACCATCCCAACAACACTCGACAGGATAGGAACGTCAAATAAGATAAACCTCAGACACAGTACACGCAATTTAATCTTTCCGAAGTCATGCCAGGAATATTCAACATCGCAGCAGCGGTCTCACAATTCATCCGCCGCTCACCACCACCGTCGAGACCCCCTCCCAAAAAACCCCAGGTCCAACAAAAACCACCCAAGGATAAGAAATTAACTTTCGGAGTGGAGCTAGAATTCTTACTAGCCTATCAAGATCCCTCAACCACAAACCCCGACCCTGATCCTCAAGACCCTCGGCAGGTTCGTGGTATCGTCCAGACTGAAACTGACTACTACATGCTAGAAACTTCCGAGCAACAACGCCGCGATGCGCACCAGCACATTACAGATTTAATGATTGAATCAGGTATTGCAGCTCGTAATGATTGGGATAAATGGTTCCCTAAGCGAGCCTGGCAATTTGTTGTGGGTTCGGATACTAGTGTTCATTTTCAGGGCGATAATCGAGGGTATTCGTTCATGGCGACGGAAGTAAGATCTCCTCCTTTCTATTATCAAGAGAATGGACTGCTGCAGGTTAGTGGAGCTCTGCAGAGTCTCACTTCGACTTATAGGTTAGTTTGTAATAATACTACAGGAGTTCGTAAGTAACCACTTCCCCTTCCCCCTTCCCCCTTACCCGCCCGATTGAGAATGATACTAACTTGTGATAGATGTGCATATTGGCCACGGCGCAAGTCTGATTGAGAATAAATCAGGTGAACCAGAGTGGACTGAAAACAACTGGCATCCTCGCGTTGCAAGCAAGTTGATGGCAATTCTCTGGGTCTTTCAAGATCGCCTTGACACTTTACATCCCGTTCGTAGGCGGAGCAATAGAGTAGGCAGTGAACACTGCCCTTCCCTATCAACAGCATCAATATTAGCTTACTACCTTCGGGATGAGGCAGATTGGAAGGGCAAAGGTCTAGAGAGAATCCTAGCACTCCAAAACGAGCCAGACTGCGACGAACTCGTCAAACTAACAAAAGCAGAAGGAATTAGGACTCGTCTATGCTATAACATCGACAACCTCGATATCGGTAATAGAGTGCGTAAAACCTTTGAGTTTAGACAGCATTGCGGAACGCTCTCTCCGGATAAAATCTTGGCCTGGATCAAGGTTTGTGCGGGTTTAGTAGAGTTTGCTGATACTGTGGAAGATGACTTACTAGAAGAGTTTCTCAGAAGTCACGTCGATGATGTACTCGAAGACTATACGGTCATTGATCTGCTCCGAACAATTGGGCGACCTGAGGAAGCCAAGTTTTATGAGAAAATTATGCTTGAGAATGAGAAAGTGGATCCCAATGATCTTGAGAATTAGGGTCCGAATTCGTTGAGAGCGCTTGCTAGTAATGACTAATCTACCCACAAAAATCCATACATTATATATTTGGATAACTTTAGCGTTGTAATTAAAAACATTACTTATTACAAACCTGTAGTCTACTCTATCGGTTTTGTAATACCTTTGAAAACCCCCCTTAAAAACTAGAGGAGATAAGAGAGCGTAAACTGATGAAAAAATAAACGAAATAAAAGAAACAGAAGAAAGACCGATGAGAGAAAAATTGAGGCTGAAAATCGGGAAAACATTTCCTCATTAGGACTTTCCGGTATTTGCTTTTTCTCCAGGACAAAAAGGTTGCCTTGTCAATGAAGATATTCCTACTCGAAAAATCACATCTGCCTAATGAGCCGACAAACCACGAGCTGAGCCGTCTCTCTTTCGGCCCTATTTTTTCTCTTTCTTGCTTAATTTCTCTATGAAGTGATTCTGAATTCTGACGCCACTTTGGGCAAAGGAAAGCCACGAAAAACTTGACATAAAATGGTGAATCCGGAGGGCGTGGTTGTACGATAACGACCAGAGGCTGAGAAAGGTTAATGATTGCAGAAATATTAACAAGAAAAGAGAAGACCGAATGAACAATCCGAATCTCTGCAACAAAAATGCAATGCAATATCGGAATCCTATCGGCATGACCGATTGTTATCAGATCACGTGTAGTTCCCCCACACTTTTAGTCACAAAAAGCAAACAAGCGCTAGGTAGGTAATCCTCCGATGCCATCCCAGCCACCAGGAATACCTAGCCTAGTTCTTTCGAGTTTCCCCGAGGTCTTGTTTGCTCCTTTGCTTTTTTTTCAAGCACGTCATTCCCAGCTTGGATTTCACAACGGCTTTCAACATTTCAATAAGCGCCACTAAACGCATGCTCAGGGTGGCTGCTCCTCACAAATGATTCACTACCGCCTACATCTCCGGTATCAGTTTTCATTCATCGAGTGATGCCTTCAAGTGGAAAAGTCTTTGGTGATGAGATTGCGGCGAGGGTTTGTTTGGATTTTGCAGATGCAGATCTTTCCCCGCCTCGTTGTTTCTTGCCCCTGGTGGCCAAGAGGAGGCGTTCCGGGCGCAGAAAGATGTTGACCACACAAGTTAAGGCGACAGCGACAGGAAAAGCCATGGGCTGATAAGCTTCACACAAGACGGTGAGAGGGGGGTTAAGCTTCGCCCAGAGCTTGGAATTTCTTGGATTTGGTATGTTGAAGAACGTCACTGGAATTCTTTTGTATTTTGAAATTTGGTGAAGGTTGGTGTAGCAAGGACGAGAGCGATATGCACTTGATATTCGAGTTGGATTTCGGAAGATGGGTTTTTGAGGATCTGAATCTTTCTCGTGGACACGGCAAGCTACATGTACTGTACTTGGAAGAAGCCCAGGATGCTGCTGGGAGGAAAACTCGCGTGAATGCAACAGTCAGCCTTTATATGGCCTGCAATTCGCCCGAGAAGCAGGCAGTCCTTTAAAATAAGTCCTCTCATTGGTTCCTTCTTCACTGCTCTCGATTCAAGGTCTCTACACTTACTACGTAAGGGCAGGGCTACCTTGGTAGCTGGGATCAAGTGCTACCCCCCTTCTGTCTTAGTTCCCCGCGGCATACCGAGGGACTAGGATCTGATGACCGTCATACTTCCATCTCGAACCACCCATCCCATCATCAATTTGACAAAAAAGTCTTATTGAAAGAAAAACCAAAACATCCTCACCTTTGCTGTCACCTAAACAATCCCACAACTGCCCGTGGAACGAGTGAAGGACCTCGACACGCGCATTCATCTATACTTTCAAACAGATATCGTTTGATTTCATGCAGTTCCATCAACATCTCAACCTCCACCTTGTTTACTACGCGCCCCTCATCCATTTCCCCTCGCGAAAATGGCGTTAGAAAAGGACTCGTCGCTCAATGGCGACTCGGATACTAGAAAAGATACCACTCTCAGTAACTCTGACTTGGAAGCTGAGACGACCGCGGGAAGGGGTAGACATGGGACCAGCGACAAATCGGTTGGTGGGAGAATTGCTCCGGTTTTACCACATTTGAGAGGCTACGATTTTGGAAGCGACGATGATGGGGCGGATATTTTGGGTAAACAAATTGAGCTTGAGGCAGGAAACGATATCCAATACCGAACGTGTAGTTGGCCCAAGGTAGGTTTTGGAATCATGTCATCGTCTTGATGTGAGTTTCGATTGAATATTTACTAATTTCTACAACTAGACAGCTGCATTACTTTTCTCCGAGTATATTTGCTTGGCTATCATGTCTTTTCCTTACAGCTATTCTGTTCTCGGCCTGGTTCCTGGCTTAATCTTGACCGTCGTCGTTGCTGGACTTGTTCTGTATACCTCTTTGGTTGTTTGGTGAGAAGCCCCCTCCTCACCTAGGAAGATGAATTCACCTAATTATATTAGGGAATTCTGTCTCAGGCATCCGGAAGTTCGAGATGTGTGTGACATTGGGCAAATGCTTTTCTGGGGTAAAACCTGGGCTTGGTACGCAACCGCCGTCATGTTCGTGTTAAACAACACCTTCATCCAAGTACTACCACCCTTCATCTTCCCAAAATCCTGGTCTAATAATTTCAGGGTCTCCACGTGCTCGTCAGTGCCAAATACTTCAACACAATCACAAACCACAGCCAATGCACCATCACATTCGCAGTAATCTCCACCATAATCTGCTGGGTCTGTTCCCTCCCAAGAACCTTCTCCGCATTGGCCAAACTTGCAACTGTCTCAGCATTTTTCACATTTATCTCCGTACTTCTCGCCGCCATCTTCGCTGGCATCGAAGATCACCCAGCAAACTACCACGCCGATCCAAATTACATAGATCCAGTATCAGGCAAAGCAAAATGGGGCGGAGAACCAATCGTGACCGCTTTGCCCTTGCCGGGAACCACCTTTGTCGCAGGAATGAGTGCCTTCCTCAACATAAGCTACACCTTTATCGGACAAATCACGCTCCCCTCATTCATCGCTGAAATGCGCAATCCCAAGGACTTTCCTAAAGCACTTTGGGCCGTGACCATCGCGGAAGTGATAGTTTTTGGCTGTGTGGGTGCCGTGGTGTATGCGTTCACAGGAAACCAATACAATACCGCCCCAGCTTTTGGATCTCTGGGGAATGATATCTATAAAAAGGTTTCCTTCTCATTTATGATTCCGACGTTGATCTTTTTGGGCGTGTTGTATGCGAGTGTCAGTGCGAGATTCATCTTCTTCCGCATTTTCGAGGGGACGAAACATAAGACTAGTCATACTGTCGTGGGTTGGTCGGCTTGGGCAGGTATTTTGGCGCTGACTTGGATGTGAGTTTCCCTTTCGTCTTTTAATTCCCCTCATTTCGATCACTATACCCACTCATCCCCTTTCAAATCCACCTAACTAACACTCTTCTCAGCGGCGCATTCCTGATAGCAGAAGTTATCCCCTTCTTCTCGGACCTCCTCTCCCTCATGTCCTCCCTCTTTGATTCCTTCTTCGGCTTCATCTTCTGGGGCGTGGCTTACATCCGCATGCGTCGGGTCGACGGCGGCGTCACCTGGTTGAAAGATCAAACGGCATACGGATATGCGATGCTAGCGCTGAATATCTTCATTATCATTGTGGGGATCTACTTTTTGGGCGCGGGGACGTATACGAGTGTGCAGAGTATTATTGATAGTTATGCGGCGGGGAGTGTGGGAGGTGTTTTCACGTGTGCTAGTAATGGGTTATAAGGTGGTGGAGGAGCCATCGAACTTTTTTTTCGGATTTTTTGGGTAGAGGAAAGGGAGGGGGAGAATGGAAGGAGAGTAATACACAGGCCGGGTATGGCATAGCGAATTGACTTGAATTGAATTAGAAATTTTCAAGTAACATGTGGATTGTATCTCTTAACCTGTTCCTTTTTAAAGAAACCTGGTTTTTTCTAAGCTCTAGAGGGAGACGTGATAATTAGTCAGTCAGTAATTCCCCGCTCTATATCCTTGTTTTATGTCCTTCTAGTAGAATCATCGTCTCGGAGTTCTAGTTCAAGGGAGAACCTAGTTATTACTATACCTATCGAATTTTCTAGTCTCGTTATATAAGTACTTCGTTATATACTTATATCTCTTTTTATATATCTTGTCTATAGTTCTTTCTCTAGTACCTAGATATTATAAGGTAAGAATATTAGTTATAGATATAGAGGAGTAAAAAGAGGAAAAGGAGAATTTTAATAGAGGAGAGAATAATAAGAGCTCTTTAGATTAGATTTCCTATAGAGGATTCTCTTTTCTTTTCGACTTGTTAGTAAGGTAGATAAGTAGTATTAGAGAGAGAATTAAGAAAGTACTACCTTTTATAAGTAGAATAAAGTTTTAATAAGGTAGAGTTCTCTTTTAATACTATAACTTAACGTAAATCAATTCTAATAATATAAAAAAGTGCGATGTCTCTTCTTACTCTAGTATTAAAGTATAGGTATAGGTTAGAGAGATATAGAAATTAATTATAGTAGAAGAGAAAATATTATTTATATAGAGTATTTATTTTAGAACTTTAGTAGAGGGAAGTTAGATAATCTTACTATCGAGAAATATTCTACTTATAACGATTCTTAAACTAACTAAGATAACTAAGTATTACTAGGTTAGTTACTTATAAAGAGGTTTAACCGCGTTCTAGATATTTACTTAGAGGTAAACTTATTACTTAACTATAAAGCTATTAAGGTAGAAATAATAATATAATATTAAGTTAAGTATAAAGCTTCTATCTAATAGTAGATATACTAGTCTTATATAGAACCTTTATACTTATAATACTAGTCTAGTAGACTAGTCGCTCTATCTAGTAACTCTTATTATATAATTTATATATAATAAAATCCTTAGATTACTTATCTAATCTAACTAACTTCTTAATACTATAAGAGTATATAATAGTACTTAATCTATTAGAATACTATCTAGTCTTAGTCTAGTATATTCTTATACTTAAGTATAATCTAAGAAATATTAATAGAAGGTTTATAGCCTTCTTCTCTTTCTATTATACTATCTCTTTATTCTAAACTATAAACTAATAGTTTCTTACTTAGTAGTATAATTAATATAACTAGTAAGAAAATATTATTCTATATATAATATAAGCTATAATCTTATATAATATTTATACTAAGTTACTATTATTATTATACTTTAATATTATAGTATTAATATATTTCTTATTATTCTTATAGTCTTATTTTTAGCTAAAAGTATTAGCTTAAGTATTAATATAGTTTACTTCTAAGTCGACTATATTACTAAGTCGACTACTTAAAATATATATAAAAAACGTCTATATAACTCTAGTAAAAATCTATAGTTCTTAATAAAATTTAATAAAATTTAAAAATTTACTTTATTACTATATATATAAGTAATATTAGAAATCTTAGATACTTACTAATTATAATAGCTAAATTATTAAAGAAATTAAAAAAAACCTATAAATATAAAAGTAATTTTAAGCGAATCGTTAGTTATAGCTAGTAAGCGTCTATAAATTTTAATATTACTTATTTATATAGTAACTAAAGAGATTTTTTAATTTTATTAGTTTTTATTAAGAATTAGAGATTTTTACTAGAGTTATATAGACGTTTTTTATATATATTTTAAGTAGCCGACTCGGTGATATAGCTAACTCAATAGTAAACTAACGTGGTTTACTACTGAGTAGATCATATCACCGAGTAGATCACTTTTCCCTACTACACTACCTTAAAACTTTAACACGCGTTTTCTCAACTATTCACCATGGAAATTTAAACCTAAGAAGCGAGAATCATTCTAGTAATCAAGGCTATTCAGACATCTAAAAAGCTTAGTAAACGCTCTGTAGCAAAGATCTATAAAGTACTATATACAAGCCTCTCTAATAGAATAGCTGGCCGAACCTACCGCCTCGATTCTAAAGCCAATTGTCATAAGTTAACAGACCTAGAGGAGGAGTCGATTCTTCGATATATACTTGATCTAGATTTATAAGGCTTTACACCCCGTCTAGCTAGTATAGAAGATATAGCGAATCTCCTACTTGAATCTTAAGGGGCACGACGTGTTAGGAAGAACTAGGTATATTAATTTATTAAACGACGACTAGAGTTAAAGACGCGTTTTAATCGCGTCTATGACTTTCAGAGAGCCTTATACGAAGATCTAGAGCTAATTAGTACATGGTTTCGACTAGTTGAGAATATATAGGCCAAATATAGTATCATCGACTCCGATTTCTATAACTTTGACAAGACTAGCTTTATGATAGAGGTAATCTCCTTATTAATAGTTGTAACACGCGCGGATCGATGTAGCAGAGGTAAGGCAGTTTAGCTAGATAATCGGGAATAGGTAACAGCGATTATTTATATTAATAGTAAGGGTTAGAGTATCCCTTCGTTTCTAGTAGTCCAAGGAAAGAATCACCTCTTAAATTAGTATACTAAGGGCAGCCTCCTATATAACTAGGTTATTAAACCTATAAGTAACAGATAGACAAATAATAAGATAGGTCTAGAATAGCTAAAGCACTTCGATAAATATACTTCTACTCACACAAAGGGGCTATATTAGATGCTTGTCCTTAATAGGTATAAGAGTTATAAATCCGCCGAATTTCAAGAGTATTATATAGTATATAATATTATTACTCTTTATCTACCTCCTTACTCTTCTTATTTAACCTAGCTACTCGATATTAGGTGTTTTAGTGTACTAAAACAAGAGTATAGTTTCTAGATTAAGACGTTTATTAAAGCTTATATTAACTATATTACGAAGGTTGAGTTCTTCCTCGCCTTTAAAGCTAGATATCAAGCCTCTATTATACCCTAGAATGGTTAAGCTAGATTCCGCAGAGCTAGTTTAGTACCTTTTAATCCAGATACAGTTCTTTCAAAGCTTGATATAAGGCTACAGACTCTAACCCCCCTCGTAGACCCCTCTATAGATAACAACCTCTAGGTCTCGCAGACCCCCCGAAACCCAACCGATGCCCTTTCGTAGACAACTTTAGTTAAAAACTATATTGTACGTCATCAAGGAAGCTCGCTAACACCTATTTTCCAGACAGTCGCTATACTAGCTAAGGGTATAGAGCTATTAGCTTATGAGATGACTTTATTATCTGCTGAAGTCTGTACCCTTTGTAAGGCAAATGAAGCACTTAGTAAACGCCAGAGGGTAAAAAAGACTTGGGTCTGTCAAGGGGGTGTACTTACTATAGAGGATGCGCAGGACTTACTAGCTTAGAAGGACGTAGAGGAGTAGGTTCGACGCGATAAGTGCTCTGAGGGGGGTTTTTAAAAGGAGAGGCAGCTGTCTAGAAGACAATATAGTACTTGCAGGAAGTCTAGTCATAATACACGTACTTGTCAAGTAGCTATAAATACTTCTAGTTTATCAGATTCTGATTTAGATTAATTAATACTATACGTTATAGTTGTTAATTCTATCTTAAAGGTAGTGAGGTAGGGAAAAGTGATCTACTCGGTAATATAATCTACTTAGTAGTAAACTACGTTATATTACTTATACTACTAATATATTAGATAATTATTTTAAATTCTTCTAAGGTTTCTAACTATCTAGCTAGATATCTAGAAATAAGCTTCTTAGTTATTATAAATGTTTTTAGATTTAAATAATTAGTTATAACTATTACTAGATATTAAATACTCTAGAGATATATTCTCTATTCTTTAAGAGCTAGAATAATAGCTATTAGTTCTTTATTATAGATACTATAGTTTTATAATACTATATTAAATATTTTTAAATAGTATATAATAAGTATAAGTTTTCTATTCTTATTTAGTTATAAATATATAGTATCTACTACTATATCTAAGGCGTCTATTTTTACTATACTAGATTTCTTAGAATTAAAGTTATATAGAATTAATTTTACTATAAATCGTTTTTTAATTATTTAGAAGATATATTTAGCTTTTTTATTCTAGATAAAGTCTTTAGTTTTTCTAGTTATTATTAATATTAGTTTCGCGATCTTTATATAGTCTTATATATAAGATTAGTAGAAGTTAGTAAATTCTAGAAATAATTATATATTTTTAATATTCTTTAGAGATTCTTATTTAATAACTATATATATCTTTTCTAGATCTATTTCTATTTTTCTAGAGCTAAAAATTATATCTAGAAAGAATATATAATTAACTCTAAATTTATATTTTAAGAGTTTTAGATATAAGTTTACTTTAGTAAGTTATTATAAGACCTCTCTAATATATCTCTTATATACTTTTTCTTTTTCTAAGAAGATTTAGATATTATCTATATAGTATATAACTATTACCTCTAGAAGATCTTCTATAATATTATTATTCTATCTATAATAAGTAGCTAGTATATTAGTTAAACTAAAAGATATTACTATATACTTATAGAGTTTTAATAGTAAGATAAAAGCTATCTTCTATTTATATCTAGTCTTATTTCTAATTAAGCTATAAGTATTCTATTAATTAAGTTTTATAAAATTCTTAGCTTAGTCTAGCTTATTCTATAAGTATTAGCTTATTAGTAGTAGATAAGTATTCTTAATTATTATATTATTTAGTTCTCTATAATTAATATATACTTATCTCTTTATATTATCTTTTTCTTAATAATAAGTATATTTAAAGAGATTAGTAATTTAGATTTCTAAATATATCTCTTCTTAATTTCTTATTATATAAAATCTTCTAGTAGTTAGAGATTATCTTAGTTATATAGTTAAAGCTTCTACTTTCTAAAGTTATAATCCTCTTAGTAATATTTAGAGAGAGTATATATATTCTCTAGATTCTTAAATAATCTTATAAATTCTCTATACTATATAGATATATTATTATTAGCTATCTTACTAATCTATAGAGAACTCTTAGTAAAGTGTTTTAGTATATTATAATAGATATCGCTAATCTTATTTTAGCCTTATAGTTATAGATATAATTCTTTATAACTATATTTACTAAAAGTTATTTATTAAGTTTTCTAGTTAATATTAAGATTATATTTACTAATCTATAGTATACTAAGTATTACTTTCTTATCTTCTAGCTTAATAATATTAATCTTTATTAGAATAGTTTACTAATTAATAACTCTATTTTAATATATTATCTATTCTATCTACTATATATAGTTTATATAGTTCTATTCTAGTAATAGAGAAGTTTAGTCTTCTAGAAGCTACTAGAGAAAGAATATTACTAGTTACTCTAGAGTTAATTATAACTTAGAGTTTCTTCTTCTTAACTATAGTAGTTACTATTAACTATCTATCTTCTAAGGTAGTATAAATTTTAGGTTTAATAAATTAAACCTTAAAACTTTATTTCTCTTAGTTATTTTCTACTATATAGAGGTTATTTATCTATATATATAACGTTACTTTATCTAAACTAGTACTAGATATAGTTTAGATTATCTACTCTTCTATAGTTATACTAGATTCTAGCTTTATACTAGTAAACTATTTCTTAGTTTTCTATATAGATACTCGCTATAGATAGTATTATTTCTATATAATTATATTTTCTATTATAATTTCTAGTATCTATTATTCTTCTACTTATAGCTAGTTAAAAGGTTACTCTATATTTTTCTATTCTACTATAGCTACTTTAAAGTATTCTTTAGAATTAGATATAGTATATTTTCCTTCTATTATTTCGAGACTAGTAGTAATATCTAAAAATATAATACTTATTAGATTATTTTATAGTATATTAAATTAGTATAGTACTATCGAGTTCTATTCTTTAGTATTATAAGAGGTCTAAAAATCTACTTTATTTCTATTATAAACTATCTATTAGTTACTATACTTAAAATATCTAATAAATGTCTATAAATTACTTTATTAAAGTTTATTATTCTTCTTAGACTATTCTTTAACTAACTCTAATCTTTATAATTCAGAGAAGAATTTTACTATTTATAGTCTTATTATAATAGAGATTTATATTCTAAGTTAGAGAGAATATTATAATATTACTTAATAATAGAGTTAATATAGTTTACTACTAAGCGATATATATTACCGAGCGATATACTTTTCTCTACTCTACTTCTTATAAACTTTAAGATATATTTTTTTAACTATTTATTATAGAAATTTAAACCTAAGAAGCGCGAATTATTCTAGCTATTAAGGCTATTTAAACGTCTAAAAAGCTAAGTAAACACTCTATAGTAAAGATCTATAAGATTTCTAAAGTAATACTTTAATATAGAATAGCTAGCTAAACCTATTACTCTAAAATTAAAGCTAATTATTATAAATTAAATAACTTAGAGAAGGATATAATTATTTAATATATACTTAATCTAGATTCAAGAGGATTTACGCTCTGTCTAACTAGTATTAAAGATATAGTAAATCTTTTACTTAAATCTTAAGAGGTACTATATATTAGTAAGAACTAGATATATTAATTTATTTAATAATAACTAGAGTTAAAGATACGTTTTAATCGTGTTTATAACTTCTAAAGAGCTCTATACGAAGATCTAGAGCTTATTAGCGTGTAGTATTAACTAGTTAAGAATATATAGACGAAATATAGTATTATAGACTCTCTCTACTAATATTAACCTTTAGATCTTATAGACTTCTTCCTTATAATCTAACTAATACTCTTTTATAGACGATATTAGTTAAGAATTAGATTATATATTATTAAGAAAGCTTACTAACCTCTATTTTCTAGATAGTAGCTATATTAGCTAAGAGTATAGAGCTATTAGCTTATAAGATAACTTTATTATTAGCCGAAGTCTATACTCTTTATAAGGTAAATAAAGTACTAAGTAAACGCT
>LKTO01000047.1:0-177413 GCA_001399465.1 Hymenoscyphus scutula | reverse complement strand
CCCCCCCCCCCCCGCTGAGACCCATAATTCAACAAACTCTCAAGCCCAGAACTAAAGCCGAACCCCCAAGTCTAAACCCAAGTCTAAATCTAAACCCAAGTCCAAACCTAAACCCAAGTCCAAACCTAAACCCAAGTCCAAACCTAAACCCAAGTCTAAATCTAAATCTAACTTTTCCCTCCCACACCCACGCCCACACCCACACCTTCCAGATAGAAAAACAAAAAACCCCCCAAACAGTACATACAAACATATATATATACAGACTCGTAGTTATAATTCACAGAAAATATCGTAAAATACGCACTGATTTTAACCTTACCCAAACTCACTCGAAAGGATAATTTTTTGGTGGTGAAAGTTCTATCGTAACTGTAAGCAGTTACTGGAGTCTGTACCTACCCGCAATTCGCTCAAAAACAACACGGCAGGCACGGCAGGCACGGCAGAACGAACTTAAGACGAAGAAAGAAAACCTACCTAGCTTAGACTCCTCATGCGAGGCGAAGAAGGCATGCGGTGCCGAACTCCTGGCTGGGCTGCCGTGTGAGTTAGTGAGTGGCGGGGTCTAGACCTTTATAGCTAAAAGTTGAAAGGTATAGTACTTTACTCTGTACGTCCATCTGTCTAGATCAAGGCTAGGAAGGAACATGTCACTTGAAGAGGGAGAATAAAGAAGGGGTAGGGGCCAATAGAAGAGCTAGTTAGTATTGTTTAGTCAAAGACCCCAAATTTCGCGTTGAAAAATTCCCTACTCGGGGAAAAGGATTAAAAGTTCTCTAGTCTTAAGCAAAGAAATCGCAAGGAGAAAATGATCAAAAGTGAAGTGTAGTTAAAGTGGTTAATTTCTTCCACTCCATTCTCTACATATACATAGAACGAGCTCTCAAGCTCCCAAGCTCCCAAGCTCAAAGCTCAAAGCTATCAAAGCCTATCTACTCCCTCGCCATCCTGAAATATGCACTTCAGGGATTTCATCATCCACTTCCCCCACGCTTATGCAAGCAAGTCCATCGATCCCACCACGAGAAGTCCCAGTGATACCCTCTCAGTGGCACAAAAAAAAGAGTCAAAATCAACGCCTTGAATTGCGAAAAAGAAGAAAAACGTGAAAAGTTTCCATATGGGTATTCGTTAAAAAAGGAAGAAGAAAAAAGAGAAGACGCAAACATGACGGATCAAATCCCACCCAAATCCCAAACGAATCGAAAAAAGGTAGGCTCAAGGTATTAGGAAAAAAGAGGTATAGAAAAGGTCGTGAATAAACGAAAGCGCAAAAGAACCAGTCCAGCAGCTACGTAACAACTTCCCCCCAAGTTTCCCCAGCAGCGCCAGCTGTAACAAATTGCAACCCTTGCCAACCATTCGATGGAAATTGTGAAGAAAGTCCGGAAAGCGAAATTTCCTCCTTCAACTGAAAAAAAGTCGGCGGGGTCCACCCAGAATCGAAAATGGAAACCCAGCCCAGTGGACAAAACCCAAAGTTTCCAGGATGTGTGTAACAAAAGAAAGAAAGCAGCGAGTGATGCTGTAGTAGTTGTGTTTGCACGCGCGCCGTTGGCCATGCTAATGTGTTGTTCCCGATCAATGCAAAATGTGTGTAGCGTGAGCCACTTTTCCCTTCCCTGTATAATGTTGCGATGCTGAAAAAAATATGCCCTGGGCTCATCCTATCTTGAATGATGCGCCCCTTTAAAAAAACCCTTGTGGAGGAAGATAGCAACGACCCCCAACGCTCGCTTGCAAAGAAAATCTCAAACGATAAAAAGGAAAATGGTATGTGTACAAATTCAAAGGAGGCGCTGAAATACACGAGAACTTTTGGTACAATTCAATCGAAAGTCGGTCGATGGAAGTATGACATGAGAAAATCAATCATTGAAAACCGCTGTCAACTGGCGTGGGTTTTGGTGACATGGGAGTGCGGTTGAATACAGTTTGGCGGATGGTTTTGAACACGCCGTCTCTTTCGATGATGTCGGAGTGGTCAACGTAGATGCTGGTGATTGGTTCGATCTTGATCCGACAGAACAATGTGGAGAATAAGAACTGATCTCCATTGCCATCCAAGAGTGGAAGGGTTCGATATCCTTGTTTGAGACTGCTGAGCTTTGCGGTGTACGTGGCCAATGGGACGGCTTTGTCATTGTAATTTTGGCCATCGGTGGAGCATCGAACGGTAAAGCGGACGAATACGAGGTCTTCATATTTGGTGGTAAGGTCGAAATTGAACTTCTTGTCAAAGACGGGATTGAATCCATTCTCCTTGACAATGTGTGTGCGACGTCTATGAGGTGTGCCCAGTCCTGAAGCACCATCCTTAGCAGATGCATCCAAGCCACCTGCTCCAACAACACCTTTGTTATCTTTGGTTTTATCATCTGCATGATAAACCTCGACCTCGACATATGGGTCAACGCTGCGGTTAGGCGCAAGTCCCTTAGGGCGCATCAATTGTTGGGCGGAAATCACATCGATGGAGAAATTGACGTTCTTTCGTTCCCGCTTAATGTGGCCAGCACCTGCTTCTTCTGGCACGGTAGGGATCATTTTAATCTCGCGCAGGTCACTTGGTTTGAGGACATAACCGGATTGATCAGTGCCGCCGGCGAACATGGCATCGTTCATCTGCATGCCGAGATCGTACGTTTGCCAATTGAGGGCAACCATGTGAACTCCACGTCGCCAATACTTGAGAGGGTCAAAGTTTGTGGAGGCAACCCGCCAGCCATTAGGGTAAACCCGCATCATGTATCGCATGTTATGCCGAGTGATGGCTCGTTTGTCTTCGGCGGTCCGGCTGTTCTTGTCAAAGGTGCTCTCCATAAAAGAAAAGATGTGATTGAATTCCTTGCTCTCGGGAGAATCAAATCCACGGAATTTTAGACCGGCACTATAGACTCCGAGTTCGCCAAGCTCCTTGACAATATTGCTCGTTTTGTTCTTTCTGTTACTCTCCTTTGCTCGGGCAATGTCTTCGGTCAAACTTTCGCTGTCACTGGTGCAGCTGCTCAGGCTATCCTGACCCTCGCTTCCAGAGTATTTGACTTGGCCACTTCGGTAAATGCGATTCAACGTCTTGGGAGGGTATGGACTTGGAGGTAAAAGGCCACCAGAGGCGGAGATAATTGATGAATTATCTAGTTGTTGAGGTCGAATATATGGAGAGCTTAGACTGCTACCACGGCTTCGAGTGATGGTTTGCTCCAGAACTGGAGTGATTTCCTCATGCATGCGCGGTTTCTTGACCTTGATGAGAATCTTGTTCAGCAGTTGCGATGGTGAAGGGAGTTCTTCTGACGACGGGTCCAATACTTCGGTGACCAACTTTGCACCGCATGTTTCCTTGATGATTTTCGCCATCAATGACTGCTGTTGTGGATTGCAGTGTACCTCCAACGAGATCCAAAGTGGAAATGCGGACTTGACGAAAGCGTATTTGCTGATGGTAGACATCACGTCGCGAAAGGAGACTTGGGTAGTCAGTGTTCGCCCATGCATGACAACTGGTTGCCCGTCGCCCCCATTCCAACAATCCACCTCCACACACCTGCAGCCCCTGCTCAGTGCTGAGATATACGCCTCAACGCTAGACTGGCCGGCGACTTGACGACCTAGCAAATATGTGTTGTGGGAGCTGGAGATGAAATATTCATTCAAGGGCCGAGTCAAGTCGTAAGATGCTGGTGGATTCTCAAGTGGCACATTGAAGGTAGAGATAAGGTAGCTGCTCAATGCAGCCTCATTCATACGCGGAGCCTCACGCTCGACAACGTCTTGCTTGGGCAGATCTTTGGGTCTCGAACGGCGAGAGAATTTGTTGAAAATGCTTTCCCAATGAGCGCGGTCGCCATCCACATCTTCCTGTTGGGTTATTCTAAGAAATTGGAAGAATTCGTGCATTGTCAGACCTTTGTCAGAATCAAGCGCCAAGTTGTGGTAAAGAACCTTGATGTCTTCGCGTCTCTTCATGAGCTTGACGAAGCCTTGGAATTCGACGTAGTTTAATTTCCCGGATCTCGAGACGTCAGCTTGATCAAACCTACTGCGGAGATAAGTTGACGATCCATGAATGTGAAGAGATCGGCAAAGACGCTCCACCCCAACGATGTCAATCAGTTCATCATCTTCCGCATGAGGTCTGTTTTGAAACACCTTGTTCATCTCCGTCCGCCAATAAGCTCGAACAGCCTTGTCATGAAATGAAGACAATGATGCCATCAAATCTTGACGGTGTTTCGATATCGCGTCGAGTGTAGTGGTCCACAAATCAAAAGTTTGCTCGTCAGCTGCAATGAGATGCATGACCTTTTGAGAACGTCCCTTGTTTTTGTCCGGAACAGCGTATATGATGGAAAAGAATTTAGATTCGTCGGCGGGTGCAACTCCGAATTCTTCTCGGTAATTTCGGGCATCGGATCCTACTCGAATGTCTTTAATATCATCGATGTAAAATGACTTGGAAGGCCGATTCTTGTCCCACGAAACCTTGGCTGCCTCATTTTCTAGAACGAAGGTCAATAACTTCTTCTTCTTTTTTGTGACTTTTGTCATGCAGGTTCCTCGAAGAAGAATGCTGGGAATCACTGGACCTGGACTGGGGGCAGAGGGGACGGTCGCAGCAGAGCCAATGGAAGCAGTGGTACTCGTAGGGAACTCGGGGTCGGATGTGGGTGCGTCCTCGCGGTAGTCAACCGCATCGGAATCAGAGTCAGAGTAGAATGGACCTCGACCTTCTGGAGCTGTATTGGTGCTATCGCTTCTTCTACGCATGATGACTGGTCCTGAACTGTGCTCTCGGCTCATTGCTGTGTTGGAAGATTGGCGGCGGCGGTTTGTGAACTTGCTTGCTCTGTTTGACAACCTTCTTATGAGCCCCGGGGACTTGCTCTGGGTAAGGGCCTCGCTCATTGCACTTTGACTCGACTTGCGCGACACAATTGACTCTGGTAACTCAAAGGGCGGGAGAGGATAGTCGGATTCGCGACCTCGAAGGCCATCTGGGGAGACCTGTACGGAGGAATTGTTGGTGGTAAGCTGAGTACTTTCGGGAGACATAACAGGAGAGGCCTGGAGGGAGCTCGAAGTAGTGACTGACGAGGCGCTGATCGCAGAAGCTGGGATCGAAGGGGTGGAGGTAATTGAGGGGAGAAAGGTCGTCTGGACGTTGCTTGGTTTTGTGCGCCGGAAAGAGGACGATCTCGAGGACGTGGGGTTTATTGCTTTCGGGGTGGTTGCATCCATAGTACGTGTTGCCCGAAGGGAAGGGCTTGAGGAATTTGAGGTCATCGTGTGTTGAGAGTGTTATGCAAATGTGAGCGCTGAAATGCAGGAGAGGTCCAATGGCGCAGCCTTACGTCGAGGTCAATAGATAAGGCGCAGGGGGTTTATGAGAAGAGCCAGAGGCCTGTAATTGAACGCATGTCGGTCTTGCACGAATCTTTACTGCAATGAGATATAGCGGGCGAGGAGGAGGGCCAGTGGTAGTATAGTCAAGTATGGAAGTCCGGCCGCGGATAGTACGGATATAGGTACACTTCGTGGGGTACCTGGTAGTTTCTTGGGGATGCTATGTTGGATGCCTTGTCAGGTGGTGTTGAGAAGTATCCCTTTCGGATAATGGTGCATTCAGCTATTCCTTGTATCCTTTCTTGCAGATGTGCTGCAGTCGTCCGAATGGGGGCGGCTTGACGGCGAGATGCAGTGCGGGCGCGGGAAGGACGTCGGTCGATTTCTGTAGGTAGCTGCAAGTCGAGTGCAAGTACCGCGAAGTCTCGTCGAGGTACCACTGGGTATTTTGGGGTTTGGTTTTGGAGGGGGAGGTTTTGGTTTTTGGTGTTGTGTGATTTGAATTATTATCCAGCCCAGGGTGTGGGAATGCACGCAGATTTGATATGACGCAGAGGCAGATGCAGGCAGTTCGAGTTCGGACGCGCGCAGGAAATGAATTTCGAAAGGGACGCTCGAGAGAAGAATGCGATCGATGAACGAGTTGGAATGAGTGAGGGTGCTGGTAGTCGCGCACGAGAGGCAGAGGCAGAGGCAGAGGGAGTCAAGGAGTGTTGACAAGAATGAGAGGAGAAATGAAGCTGGGTTTCGGGTCGGGAGAAGAGGTTGGTTGGTGTCGTTGGGTCGTTGGTCTAGGACTGGGACTGGGACTGGGACTGGCAATTTGGAATTGGGCTGAGAAATATCGAGAAATTGGAACCTGGCTACTGCAGCCCAGCAGCACACACACACCCTCTCTCTCCACTGTGAGAAGCTGAAAATAGTGAGTGCTGATGATCAGGGGGGAGCAGAGCAGGGCAAAGCAGACAAGGAGTCAAAACCTGAGGGGGCACTGAAGAGTATCCGCAGCGGGGCGGGGCTCTCGGTTACCTAGCCTGCGGCGTAGACCGTATTTTGCTGCTTTCGCTCAACCGTCTAGCAGTCGCTGGCTCGGCACAAAGTGTTTTGAGTCTGAGGTGGGCGTGGATGGGGTCAATTGGCTTTTTTGTTTAGTGGGCGTCCGCGTGGGTGTGGGCGTGGGCCAGGGGATGTGTTTTGGTGGTGCTTTTGGAGGTCGGACTGGGAATACCTGTTGTTGGGTAGGAAGAAGCCTTGAAGGAGGCGAGGGGCAACCAAGGTGTAGGCTGGGTGCTTTGGTGGGGAGAGTGAATGATGAACGTCAGGCCAGGATACAGTAGAAACAGAAGGGGAACTTTGGCAGAACTTTGTCTTTTTCTGTCTTTCCCAAAGCTGGTTCTCGCTTGTCTATCTGGAGGGACAAAGAATGAGCTATGCCAATCGAAGGAGCTACCCGGTAACTACGTTACTTGATTGTACGTAGTGACAATACCCGGTGCTTCGTAAAAAAACGCACAGAAAACAAACGGCAGCAGGATTTTTCAAGGTGTAATTGTATGGGTAGGGTAGCGTGGAGCGACGAGGGATTGACTTTTGGGCTTGGCTACCTAGGGCAGGGCTGGGTATTGTTTGCGTTGCTGTTGCAAGGGCAGATGGTCAATCTAACGGTTGGCAGGTAGAAGTAACTTTGTGAGCGTTGGTTGTCAAGGTTAGGCTGGTGGTATGGCATCTCAAGTCAAGCTGACTGTGTGCGAGTGTGCGAGAGTAGACATGTAGATATGTAGATATATTTTGGATCAAAAGGAAAAACGAAGCAGAGGGGCTATGACAACTTAATATTCCCAGCCCACAAAGCCTTCTCTTCATCAGATGCAGGATGTAGGATGACGGGGGTCTTGGGCACTTTTGCTCGAAACTACCCGTACTTACTTACAACACATCTCTCCCATGGTCAGTCAGTAGTCACTTGCCTCCTAGCAGTGTGCGAGTGAGTGTTCAAGTTTATTTTAGCAACACCAAGGGGGCCATGTAGAGTCACTACAG
The DNA here is from genome assembly GCA_001399465.1 of Hymenoscyphus scutula. NCBI lineage: Eukaryota > Fungi > Ascomycota > Leotiomycetes > Helotiales > Helotiaceae > Hymenoscyphus > Hymenoscyphus scutula. The sequence continues at coordinate 170,024 of LKTO01000047.1, read as the reverse complement.
TCACTCCTGCAGATGTGGGACAAGCCTCAATCCTCACCCCTCAACCCCGCCACCAGCAGCGAGCAGACACAGTAGCAAGCAGCACCAACAGCCAGCCCAGCGAAAAGGGAGCAGCGAGAAGAGATACTGTATGTGCTGGGAATAGGCTGGGACAGGCCTGAACCACTCAACCAACACTCTGTCTTACTGTACAGTACACCGCTCAACGAGGCTCTTGCTTGCATGTTCACGAGACCCTTGTGAGCAAGACGAGCAAGGTCCGTCAGGAACAACGATTTGCTGGATCTTGCGTTGCTCACCGCCGCCTTGATCAGCAGGTTCCAAAACCATCGCACACCACTCCTTTCACATCTTTCAATCTCCTGCCTGTCTTTTCCTTGGGACTTTTTCGTCGCGGCACCGGAGGACGTTGAAGACATTGAAGCCTGACCTGGGGGAGCCGAACGGTTCGATTGGTTTTCGGTCTTGGCGCTTGGTGCCAGTGGAGTTTGTCGAGACTGAAAAAGGGGGGCATGGACGATCATGAATGCCTCTCCTTTTTTTTTCCTTTCACCGTACTGTACGTACAGTAAAGATTTCTCGCAATAAGAGAGCGCGTCATAATGCTCGGGATATGTTGCTCGTTTCAACCAGGATCATTCAGGGGGTCATGCAAAAAAGACGGGCCCCCATTATTATTGCTTTGCTCCACCTTGTCGTCTCTTTCTTATCTCCTTGCATGCAATTGATTATGAGGGTGGAGTCACACACTTTTCTGCTCCTCGTGTTCTCCTCTTGCTGGCTGCTTGGTGGAACGGGAACGGCACGACTTGATGAGAAGGCAGCAGTTTTGGGAAAGCCGTTTGTCTTGTCTTGTCTTGTTTTTCTTCCGAACCGATATTCTATTGGTCTTGCTTCCGATTCCACAAGTGCAAGTAAGCAGACTCAGGCATGTAGGCAGGAACTGTCCACCTACAAGTCCATGTCATTAGTATAAAACGGTTCAAATATATGATTCCGGCCCGTGATAATAGGTGCCCAATGAAGGCCACCGTTCTCCTCCACAAGGCAGAAAAACAGGGGACAAGACAGGATACCGAGGTGATCTCGATCAGAGTAAGTAAAGTGACTAACGAAATGTTGTCAATCCACCAGCCAAGGAAAGATCTTCGTGCCAGAATCTCCGCTCCTCTCCTCCTCTCCTCTCCTCCCCTCTCACAAAACAGCCCAGCTTGGTCCCTCGTTCTCAACTTTTCAGGAACGTAGGGCAGAAATCTCCGTCCAATCACCAACGTTGCACATCTCGCATCGCTTGTGTCGCGCTGCCATGTGCTCCCCCTGCCAAGTTCCAACTTTTTTTCTTCGCGGGGCTTTTCAAATGGGTATTTTAGTTCTCCCATCCCTGCGAGATGCCATGGTATTGTTGATTTGATGCATCGCGCGATCGTGTCGTCACTTACTACTTGTATAGAACCCCTCGCCCCTATCGCACCTCGTCGTTACATCGTGAAGTTTCCAACTGGTCCCTCCAATTGCCGTGGTGCCCTCATCACCACCTCACAAACCAATCACCCAATCCGTTGGCCTTTGGCAGCAGTTGGAGCGTCGCAACACGGTCCACCGCACGTTCGTCTGGAGTGCGGAATTTCCAGAGAAGCTATCCGGAGCTGGGAACGACCCAGCAGCGGCTTTGAGTTGCGGAGGTTTCAGTCGAACTTCCGACTGGAATGTTACTGTACTTAATGTACTCCCAAATGCCCTCCCGCTCGCGTCCCTGGGTTCGGGAGCCAGCACGACTGCCGGAGATGGCAATGGCATTTGTTGAATTGAGACATGGCATTCCTGGTGAACGTGGCGTGATTCAGGATGGAAGGGAGAATCATTTGTAATTAAATCACGGCAGCTCCCACGATGAAGCTGGGAGAGGAGACGGTTGACACTGATGTGGCATCACGGGCGCCAATCCCCATTGGACTGGGTGATTGTGTTGGTGTGTTCTGTCGGCTTTTATCAGCAGAGGTCTTTCTTGTGTGGGGGAAAGTTCTAGGATGCAACCCATTTGCACCATGTTGGTGCGAAATCAAACTCGTATATACCCCTCTAGCGACACCAACTGCAGGCGCTTCTGCTGAACTTTTGATTCGTACTCGCCAAAGCAACTGGAAGTCATCGTCGGCTCTTCAGGCACCGAACTGACCTCCCTAGCTTTCCTAGGCGCCGAGGTCATCGTGATACGATAGTGACGATGCTGCCCGCATTTTGATGCCGGTCCCAATCTGTCTAAGGTACCTGTACGGAGCAGTAATTCCTCCCAAGCATGATTACGGGCTGCCAAAAAAAAGGGTCCCGTATTCCACAGGCCAAGGCGGATTTTCAAACGACCGGTCCGCAAAACTACGCGTAAATCATCCAACGGTTGAACTGAATCTGAATGGCTGAGCGCGGCGTTTGTAGGAGAGGGGGTTACGGAATATGCTCAGGCAACTCCTAGTTCGGGTGGTTTTGAATACCCTCAGGTCAAGAGCAGCGGGCGACAGGGACTGGTAGTGCAATGATGCAAAGAAGCTCTCTGGATCTGCAAAGAAAACAAAAAGAAGGAGGGATGTTCGATGTGTGCGCCGATCTGGCAAGGGGCAACCAACAAGGCGGCAAGGGGGCCTGGTTGGTGTGTGGGCAGTGGAGTGGTGTGTCTCTCTGTATCCGAGGCCTCGCGAAAGGATTCTGGTGCTGATGGAGTTGGTGAGAGCGGCGCCCAGCCGGGTGGTGCGGCCATGGGCCAAGATTGGTGAGAGCTGGAGAAACACCAAGAACCAAGAGGATGAGAGTCAAGGCGGCGTGCCAGAAAGAGGTCATAATCGTGGGTTGTGTTGTGCTGGGTGGTTGGGTGGGGTTGCGATGCGAGGCGCCATGGTGTTGTCAAATTCGAGATTCCTATTAGCTACGAACGGCCCTTGGAACAAACATCAAACTTTCGCACCACACAACCTGCCACATGCACCTTACCTTATCACTAGTACATTACACTTGTACACATGAGGTGAGGTGCCAGTGATACATAAAGCACGCATGTTTCCTCGGCAACTCTGCACGAGGCAATCCGAGCCTATTCTCGCGTAAGGTTAGGGGGGGTTATGGAGGATGAGGATAGATTGCTTTGCTAACTCAGTCTCAGTCTCAGATAAGGAGGATTTATTTCCTAACCAGCGGGGCAAGCCGTTGGCAGTTCGCACCTTCATCAATATTTACATGGTCATTCCATGCGAATCGTATCTCAAAAAAAATATACCATCGCATGGTCCTCGCTGTCAATTGCCATCGCCTTCCGTGGCCTCCAAGCGAGCTGCCCCGACATGATGGATGAGCCGGACCCGCTTCGTGCAACTCGCAGGATTCTTCCAGAACAACTTGAAACGTCCATGATGATCTGCAGCAAACGCAAGCCATCCTACATCTAGCACACAGAAAAACTGGAGAAAGTCGACGAAAATAGAAATAGAAACAGAATGCGGGGAGGATGGGCTAGAGGGGGCGAAGGCTGTCTCTCCAAACCCGTATCCTTCTAGACATTGATGAGAATGGTACCATCATGTTTCCGACGTTGTTTCCAACTTCCGTTATCAGATACCAGAATAGATTTCAACGTCAAATTCTAACCCGTGCGCTCCTCTTGTCATGGATAGATGGGGGAGGGTTCAAGCGAGATTTTGGTAAATTAATAACCACCTGCCCAAATTCCCGAGTCTAGACCATCACGGCAAAATCAGAAGCAAAAACTGAGGGAGGGGGGAGTTAGGGTTCAACGAATCAATGAGGTCGGTCCATCCTTTACGTTGATACCATGCGATACTTGGATCTGTGGTTGGAACCCAATCTCTTCCTGCTCTGCTTGCGAATAGGGTAGTATTTTTCGATTAGTGCTTTTACATAAGTACGATTACATGACTGTATGAAACGGTTGTTCCTTTATTACGAACAGGGGGGGCTGAATTCCCCGTGTCCACGTTTACTTCCCTTTCCATCTACTTGTCTCACGAAATCTCTCATTCAGCGCGCCTCTCCTTCGCTTCGAGCCGAGAACGAGAAGGTCCAACGGAATCGCCAGACAGGAAAAAGAAACGACGAGCTGCGCAAGTGCGTCAAAAAAATGCAGAAATGATGCATCATTTTTACTTGCAGTTTTTTCAGCCATCAAGATGCATCTACAAGGCTTCCAGCGGCACAGAAGCGTGGCATGCCAGCAGTAAGATCTCCCGTGTGGTAGGAAGGAGCGGTGGGTGGTACACTATCAGACGAAGTGGTCGTATTTTTCAACTTTCCCATTGTTCCCAGGGGAGTGATGGTTGCAGCGACAGACCAACAGACCTCGGTGCGAGGAGTGTGTGATACTGGACGCTGTAAGACGGTCGGTCGTACACTCCCTCCATTCCTCGTTCAATGCCGAAAGAGGCTCTGCATAGCCCTCGTTGTACTTCGTTGCACTGCATTTTTAGGTAGAAGTCCCGACTCTGTACATACAGTACAATTGTACAACGACAAACACCTGCCCAGACCAGACTTCCGCTGCACTCCGAGCAGCATCTTATCTTCATCTGCAGTCTGCAGAGCGAAACATTTTCTGCTGCAAGAGCTGCTGTCACCAGACCAACACACCCCAAGGTTTCTTATATCGAAATGAGGGGAATGCTATATGTTTGCTATATTCGCCTGCTGGCCCTTGCCTGGATTCCTATTGGCGAATCCAAACCCCCCTCTTGCATCTGCGCTTCAGCTTCTCGCATTCGACTTTGCCTCGACGCTGCATCTGCATTTGCATGCGTTCTTGTTTGCTCTCTGCATGAGGATGGCGTTTACCATACCACCCTATTCCCCTCATCCTCAACAACGGGCTGAAGCTTTGCGGCAGCCTCATAGTGGTGCGGGAGGAGGCGAGTTGGGCGCCAGGAAAGCTTCTCCTCTTTTCATCGTCAATCCAACTGTCTGTCTACGAACAAACGTGCATAAAAAAACGTTTCTGCCACCAAAGAAGACCTCATCACACCCTAGCCGTAACGCCTTCTTTGTCTTGTCTCGCCGCCTCACCGAGAACTTTTCTCGGTAAGCAATTAAGATGGAAAGGGGGGGTTCTCCCGCCTCTTTCTTCCTACGTATGCACTCTCCCGATGGTGGAAGCCTCCACCACTCCATCGCCATGGTATGGTAATCATAATCCGATACATCGCATCTTCAGCGCATCTCGCGATGCACAAGAAAGACACAACAAGAGACGGGTGTGGACCCCACCCGCCGTTTACCTATCTCCATACCCCGCAATCAGTTAAACTCCCCGTCTCGCTTTACCGGGAGTGGCTCGGGCGTACCAGACCTCCTCATATCGATGGCGGTGCCCTCGTGTAAGACATTACACCAGAAATCTCATATCTCGGCTCTGAAGTCCGTGACGGTACGGAAATCTCGATCTGGCTCTCGTTCAATATCCTCCTCTCGATTCTCCACAAACCCGGAGGGTTTGCGAACCACAATCTTTTTCATCCGGCGGCACCTTGAGCTCCTCTTCTGTTTGCCTTGAATCGTGGCTTGGTCTGATTTGATCTTTTTTCGTTATCTCCTCTTTCCTGTCTCACTCTCCCCTCGTCACTTTTTTTTCTTCATGTCTTGTCTTGACCCAGAGTCAGACCATTTTGCTCATCTCCGCAATCTATTTTCCCTCATTGTCTGATTTATTCAGCCATGTTTCAATTCCAATTTCGTCAACAAAGCGAGCCGGCCCAGTTGGCTGGCTGGCTCAAGCGTCATTCCATAAAAAGCAAAGAAGGAAACAGAAGTGCCACCAAAGAGGGTTATCTGCAGGATCTGAGCTTATTTCGGGAAGCTACATATTGGGAAAGAATGGCGTGCTGGTACGCTCGCTCTTTTCCTGTATCTCTCTCTCGATGTGACAAATGAAAAGGATATTTATTTTCGGGGGGGAACGGTCAAAGAGGCTAGATTCTTGCACCAACCTGTTTGATTGTGCTTGCATTTCTCGGCATGTGATCTATTTCCTGTGCTGTACCTGAACGTTGTGGATTTTCGCGTTGTAGCAATCGCACACCTTCGCACCAACAATGTTGTGCAAGAGGGTACAGGAGATAAGGAGAGGAAGCAAAAATGAGGCGGGAATATGACCTGTCTCTTTTCACTTTTTCCCCCCTTCATGCTATGTACGTACTTCGTCTATCTTGTTGTTGCTGATCGTCTGTTTTGGGGGGAGGGTCAATTGATAAGGATACAAGTGCTACTGCTACCCGGATTTTCTTTATCCATGATTTAGAATCTTTTTGGGGTTGTCAGGAAAGATGTTTTGAGGGAAAGTGTGGTCTTGTGTAACCTGCGCGTGAGTGACGAGACGAGATCATCTCTACGCCACCACGAGAGGTGTACATGGGTAGAGCATGGGTTCGCCCTTCGCGGGGTAATTGTCTGGATTCAATTGGGGCACCTTGTACACGAACCATGAGTGCTTTTCTCTTCTCGGGAAGGGTGATGAGGGGTGAGCCATGCACACACCTGGGGTTTCACAAGGAAGGGGTATGGTGAGGCTGCAATGTTATGCGAGAGTAACTCAGAAGGTTACTCACTCTTGTTCTTGATCGGGGTTTATGGATTTTGCATGTGGTCTGATATCGGGGAACTTAGGTGGGAGGAGCTTAGTGTGCAGATGTAGGTTCTTGGACAGGGGGTCAGATGATTGGGAGAGAATGAGAGAGTTACGAGCGATACTCTTGTGTCCTTTTCTTTGCTTCATGGATATTATTTGTGGTGGTCAAATGAGGGGTGGGAAGGAAGGGCTGCTTTGGGGATCGATCTTTGCTTGGAAAAGAATAGATGGTGGTGTGGTGTTCGGAGTCGGACTCGACTTGCGAATTGGTGGTGTGGATGGTGAAATGGTGGGATCTCAACTTCCTCCATATCATATCATATCACATCATTGTCATTATTTACCCCACTGCTCGATGTTACTAAATTACTCAGCTCTATCAATTGTGCGTTGGCATGAGGTGATCTTTTAGCACTCTGGTAAGGAGCCAGAAGGTGATTAAAATGGTGGAGATATTGTGCAAAATTGGCAGATTTTCTTGTCCGTCTCTTACTGTAGGGTGATCACTTCTCCTTTCTCTGCTTGGTTGTTGGCGTGGGGGTCAGCATGTCGAAATATATCGATTAGTTTATTGCCGCGAGTGCCGCGCAATGTCTTCCGTGTAGCATTCATGTATCTTGCGGTGAGTCTCGATGTTCTTTGGTATGTAGCATCGAGGTACTGCACTGTAAATGGTAAGATGCGAAAGAAATTTGCCCGCCATACTTCTCTCGCTTATCGTACTTACTACCCTCTCTTCTTATCTTACATAAAGCAGGGTGCTGATTGTCAGGATTGCTGGGAGGTCCCGTTGAAGAATCACGTTTTTTGGGATTCCATTTCTATTTCCATCTCTTGGCTCTTCATCTTTGGCATTTTCATCCATCGCGAGTTTACCGCTACTTTTGGATACTACTCTACACCCTATACTTCTGGCTTGCTATACATAACGTGAAGTAGCATCCTTCCGCAGGTGAGATTTTGGGGTTCCACCGGTCTTTTTCGCTTATCTTGTTGCGACCCTAGGAACTCAAGGGGGTTAAGTTTCCCCGCTTTTTGCTTTTTTGTTGGGAATGAGGAGGGAGGGGGGGGACGATTTCGCAGGCAGCAAGGGGATGTGTTATGTATGAAGGGGGCGGGAGTCTTGGCCGCGCGTTGCGCTGACTCCACTGGATGTTTAGGGTAGGGGATGAGTGGTAAGGCTGATGTTTATGGTTACTCTGATGGAGGTGTGTGAGTCGAAGTTGGGATAAGATTGGATTGACGCAGGTAAGATTTGGTATTTCTGTTTTGGGAGTGCTTTGCTGGGATGGTATAATTTGATGTCATGTTGTTACTGTAGCCTAACTGCCTAGTTGGCTTCTTTGGAGGATTCAAGATAGAGATATGGATTGCCGCGTGTACCGCGAAAACGTGAAACTAAGATTTGAAATCATATTGCTCATGAGTATTCCCTGTACCAGGAAGTAGGTCTGAGTAACTGCTCTTGTGGGGAGAGTTCCTTCTTGTCAACACCTTTTACTTTTGCTAAATGTTGTTCTAAGCTTATTTTGAGGGAAAGAGATACAACCCCTTGCCACTCAAAGTATTGCTGTGAATTCTTTGGAGAATCTTGCTCATTGAAGGCATCTCCCAGATTGTGTCCATACCTTCAGAGTCGCGAGAAATCTTTTAAAAAAGGAGCCGATGGTCGCACTTCTTCACTTGCTTCTGCTAAAGACAGTACTGTACAAATTCGTCATCTTCACATATGTTTTGTTGATGTAACTTCTCCTAGTATAATGTGTGATTTGTGCAATTCTAATGGAACACATTCAAAAATGCAAAGATGGAAAGAGACATAAAAGTTTTGATTACTCGAGGGGCATTAAGGGGAGGTTGTCCCGGAGATGATTATTCAGGATTGCTATGTTTATTTGTAAGAGAAGTACGATGCTCCACATTCAATTATTGGAAGCCAACACCTTTTTCGTTCACATGAAGCTGGACAAACTGACAATAAAGAGTCAATTCGAGATATCGAACCGAGAGCCTTGGGGAGTACCTGAAGGCTCATGGGGTCACGTGTTACGCCATGCTAGTATAATGTCCCTGAAAGTGAAAAGATCGTTGCCGTCAGCAAATATGGAGTGGATATTGCAAGAAACAGTAAAATTCAAGTAAACGATACTTCTGTGCTGAGTTATGGAGTGACTCTGTATGAGTACACAGTGTATTAAATGAGTAGAGTAGAGTAGAGTAGTGGTTACTACTCTACTCTACTCAAAGGATTTTAAGTTCTACTCTACTTTACTTAACACTACTCGAGTACTACTTAAGTAGTACGGACCGATTCGGACCGACCTTCGGGAGACCTCGGGAGACCTCGGGCCTCTTATCGGTTTACAGTGTAGGGCTTAACGAATTTTTTTTAAAGTTTTATTCTTTTAAATAAAGAAAGAAAATATACTTTTATAATTAGTAGTTAGGAATCCCCTACTTTCTTATACTATATGGGTGCCTTTTCACCTTATAATAATATATTACTACTATATATGACTACTCGAGTAGTACTTAAGTAGTCGTGAGTACCTACTCTACTCTACTCATCTAACTTACTACTCATACTCTACTCTATTCTACTCTATTCTACTCTACTCTACTCGAGTAGTACTCGAGTAGTTGAGTAGTTTGTTAGTACACTGTGAGTACATCGTCCCATTCTCTTCCCATGTCTCAATCATTTCCTCGTAGCCGTCGTAAGGCTAAATATCATCAAAGTAAATAAGCGATATTCTAAATCAACAGTCCACGTCTTTCTTCCTTTACCTCTTTCCTCGTTCTACTGGGATCTTAAGGACACGAGTTATCCCCCTCAATTTGTTCATCGGAATTAGACGCATGGCCGAAATTGTAGCTTGCGGGAAAGTGTGAGTGCACAGTGACTTTGAAAATTACACAGCTCAAGGTTGAATCGATGGGAAAAGTAGAGACTTGCAGGTATTATAGCTCTCGAGAAGTGTAGAAATTCGGCGAGTACCTGTATGGCTTACGTATCAGATAATAGAATAGTTGCTCTATTTTTGGTGCCAGGCAAACCATCTTCTATCTACTCCCTACCTTGCAATTTTAAAATCCACTAAGGTGTTCTAATAAAACTACTCCTGTAGTATTCAGCAACAATAGTAACTATTTGGCGGCTATGAGCTCGTATCTAACCATGGTGGAGTATTGGAAAAAACTCCTTATAAATCTAATGAGTCCCTCGAAAAAGGGTAGAATGGTTATAACGAGAGATCGATATTGCTAAGAATATGGAGAAAGAGAGATTTCCCCCTTTTAAATGAGCTCTGTTTAAATTTTTTCATCATTCAAAATCGTTAGGGGTGTCTAAAAGGAGAATAATTTTACCAGAATTGTAAGCACAAAGATGTTGTACAATTAACTTCACAATACGATTGAAAAAGACAAGGGGCTCAAGAGCAGATTCTCTAAACACTAATACTGAAAGCAGCGCGTTATCCTAGTGAGACTATTTCATACAAATAATCCACCCTATTAACTCATTATTCGCGTTCTTCCAAGTATCTTCCTCCTTCCTCGAGGGTTTTGAGGTATTCATCTACTCCATCATACATCTCCTCGTCACTCTGGACCTCCCCATCAAACGCATCGCTTTCTTCATCATCCGCAAGATAATCATCCCCACAAATAGTAACAGAATCATCGCTTTGGCTTCTCAATCCGGCAAGAGATCTTGGGTCAGGCAACTCCATTCTTTGAAAGTTGTTCAAACCATTGGCAGCCTCATGTTGATGAATAGGGTACCAGGCAGAGGCAAAACGAGGGGAGTCGAGGTGGCCGTCTTTGAAGAAGCTTTGTGGAGATGGAGATGGAATAAGCTGAGCCTGCTTTTCGCGGTCTATGTTTTGTTGGATTCTGGCTACGTCGGCTAGCATTCGTCGTTGAGATTCTTCCTTTACAACTGGGCAAACGGCGATGTGGCCAACGGCGAAGAGAGGTGACTTGGGATGGTAATCGATTTCGATGGAAGGCAATACGGTTTCGAAAAATGGAGGGCCGGTGGAAACCATGTTTCGAAGTCTGCTATTCCCAGCAGGACCGACCGAAGTATCGATGCTTCCGTAGCTGGAAGCCGATTCACTATCTGAAGGTAAATCGCAAAGGTGGTTGTCAGTCTCTTCATCGTCTGCATCCCCCGAATATCCCTCTTCAGTTGCTCCGATTGAGATAGATGCCCCATCATTATCAGAGTTCCCTTCAATGTTTTCGTCTCCAGCGTCAACACCATCAAAGTCGAAAAGTTGTGAAGGCAAGAGCAATTGTTCCTCTTCGATGACGGCGGCGGTCTCCCCAACTCCTCGAGCAACACTTTCAACTTCGAAACCAACAGGCGATAGGGAGCGGAGGTCGTAAGTTTCGGCATCCAATGGGCCTCTCAAGGCTGGCGGAAGATAATTGAATCGTTGAGAGTTATCACCAGGGTATTGGATCATTGCAGAGTTCGTGACTTGTCGTTGATACTCGTTGAGAATCGCACTGTTCCAGACTTCGCCATTGAGTTTGGGAGAGAGAGCGCCTTCGAATGGGATCGCAGCGGGAGTCAAAGTTTGTGCAATGCCAGAGGAAGTGTGCGAGTTTCTGGCAGCACTCGTTGAGTCGATCTTTGTGGGGTTGGCCATCGCAACTGGCGGCATGAAATGGTTGCTTGAAGAACTAAGTGTAGGTATCGCAATCTTTCTAATTTTGGTCTTGTGGGCTGACAGGGATGAACTGCCATGATCCGAATTCTTTTCAGTCCCAATGAACCATCTCTTCAATCGTGGTCCTTGCACAATGCTTGAATTGGTTGGAGCTGGAGTGTCCGAAGTAAGGTCGATGACTTGTCCAGACAAGGAGGACAGGTGACTCTGTAGCATAGAGGGAGGATGCCATGCTCCTGTTGTCTTTTGCTTCTTTCTTAACATGATTGCAACAAGTAGGAGGGTATGTAAGGCAATTGACAAGGTGAAGTGTGAGATCAATATAGCAAGAAGACTCTGTTCGCAGAAATGAAGATATGGAAATTGATACTGAGCAAGTATTTGATGCTGTACTGTTGTGTCGTTGCAGCAAAACGGCAAGTCGGAGGCTAACCAGAAGAGTCAAAGTTGAGGAGTTGCAATGAGTAGAAATTCGGAGGCTGGTGGTTGAAGGTGAGGGGTTAGGTAGTGAATTGAAACGAGATATTCATGTAGTCAGTCAGTGTAAATACTTCAAGGTAGGGTTTTAGAGATCGCCTGCACACAATTGTGAAATCAGGGAGGTATTTCTTTTGATTTCAAGGAGCAGAATGATTAAAGGCATCTTTGGATATCTTCAGAAATGATATTTGTAGGTGAGTGTTGTTTTGTGTTGTGTGTTTTTTGTTGTGCCAACACCTCTGATAGCGCTGTCAACAATTCCCAAGTAACCCCCCCTATCAAAGTGGGAAATCAAGAACAACAATTCTACAGATGACTTGTCATACTCTGTTTAGGAGAATAGAAGTTTTAATAAGAAGATAGTTTTGAGTTAATGTTCAAAAGATCAGCACAGGCGCAAATGCGTCACCAGGAAGTCACATAATGATAATCGGAAGGTTCGTTACAGATATTTGTACCAGTTTCAGTGCTTGGGTTGTTGTAAGGGTATTAATTACTCGCTTTCATCGCTACTGCTATCTTCCTCCTTCTCCTCCTCCCCATCTTCATCAAATCCTTCGAAATCCTCAAATTCGTCCTCCTCGCCATCGAAGCTTGGTAGCATAACAAATGATTTTAAACATGTGATTCGATTGCCAGTTTTCGATGACCCAAGAAGTTTTCCGACTTCTTTGACTTTGTCATCACTCTGTGGAAGTAGGTCTGATGCACCCAGCTTGAATAGCTGTAATGTGCCATCACTTTTGCCAGCCACAATAATTATATCTTTGGAGGCCCCGTCTCCAATTTCCATAAAGGAGAAATCCTTGATACGAACTGGGGCGCCCTCTGGCTTAGTGCCATTCTTCTCTTCCTGGGCTGCAGTGGCCTTGCTATCAAGAACAGCAATCAGCTTCGCAGAATCCAACGCGTCTTCTTTCTCTTCCGATCCCTTGGCCAAATCCTCAGGGCGTGTAGAATAGAATAGAATCCTTCCATCTTCTGTAGAAACGGCAAGTATATGTATATCTCCCTCCTCACCCACTGGGATATAACATAACTGATGGATTTTGCACCATTTCTGGCCTGGTGCTCTGGGTTTAGGAACAACCTTGCATTTTGGTTTGCTGTCCATTCCATATACCACCACTCCTTTATCAAATCCAACGCAGAACTCCTCCCCAGCGTTCGTAGATCCCCATGCCACTTTCCTTCCCTCGCCACTGGTATATCTGCCTTCTCCAACTTCATTCAAAATGTTCCTCTCAAAATTTAACACGCCGGCTTTCTTCCCAGTAACTAGATTCCACAATCGCATACTCTTCTCCCCTTTCCCGACAGAAATCATAAGCTTCATACTTGGATGCACCGCAAAATCGTTGACTCCGGTAGGGGCACCACCCAATGGCGCCGTATCACCACTCGGTCTCCCCATTGACTTTGGAATCGGAACTTTTATCGTACTCAGTAGGCTCCAATCTCTTGTTCTCGTGACTGCGATCGAATTGTCTTCCGCTGAACTCAATAGCTTGCTTCGATTGGGGAAATACAGCGCGGTCACCGAACTCGAATGGTGCAACAGTGATCCTAGCTCCTTGTTCTGTGGGTTTTCCACCACTGCCTTCGCAGATAATCCAGCTATAGCAGGGACTGTTATATGGGATGGCGCATGTGCGGAGATGTGGTAAAGGTTTATTCGTTCATCGGTACTACCACTTGCGAGAATGACCTTTTGTTGTTGTTTGGGAACAGGCGCAGATGGCGGTGAGAGGGCCAGACATCGAATCGCAGTTGTATGGGCGTTGAAAAGGAAGGTATCAGCGAATTCTACATTCTCCTCGGGAGAGATGGTAGCTGTCAGTCCATGAAGGACTCGATCATAGGACCCCGCGATTATTTGGATTGTGGTCGATTTCTTGGGTATTGGTTGGGAGGTAGGCTTTATTTTTTTGCTTGGGAGCAGCGTGCTGCTAACAGTAGGCTCAGCAGTCGTATTGCGCTTTCGTTTCGCCATTGTGGTGTTTTGGCAGAGTTGGAGATGTGAGGATGGATGAAGATAAAAATGCTCCCGAACTTTTTCTATCTTTACAATCATCTGCAGGGATCTTGGCTCACATCACGTGCTGGGGCTGCACTCCCCTCCCCTTTCCTTTTCTCGCCAATTGATTATAGAATTGTTCTATTTTACTTAGAATCAGGATCATTAAAGGTATCGTTCGAAATACCTTTCCACGGAAGACTTTCCAGGTCGATCTCCCAACTAAAGGTCAATCTACCTATTCCCAACTCTCCCCGCCCCTCCCCTCGCAACGTGAGACACGCAGCCGTCAACGGGATGAGCGGCCATGTTTAAAGTATTGCTCATCATTCAAAAAAAATCACAAAATACACCACTAGATTTCTCTCGGGGTGGAAATTGCCCTTGGAATAGTTATGACGAAAGTCACTTTTCGCTTTACCCCCAGACTTGAACTAATGCAGACTACTTGTAGTATTCAGTGTGAGCGCCAACGCGACACACCATTATGAAACCCACCATTATGAACTTCGAGATAGGTATATACCCATTAAATTAAACCGTTCGTGATGACAAGTTTTCAGTCAGGAAATTAACTAGAAGACACGAAAATAGTCCGTGAAGATGGTATGATGAACTTTCAAAGAAGTAACTCAAGGGAGGCAAGAATATGGGAAGTCATCTTTCATGATGATGCTCCAGAAGAGTACTGTTTCAATTGAAACTGAAAGTATATAGGGTTAGTGACTCCTGACGAGAAACTCAAGACCCGACGCGTGAACGTCTTCTCTCGGACGTTCTCCATAGGAATAACCGTTGCATCATTACGGGCCGAGGGATATGGAGCTGGCATTGAAGATGGTTAAACATTTTCTTGGCTAGGCTCTCTCGAGGTTCACTTAGTTGGGATGCCAACTTGTAGGATCTCAGAACAGTGTTTTCCAGGTTTTTATACAACCTTACAATGCCTGGTGGTTTGTTTTCATAAGCGAAGAAAACAAGTCGGTCGTATTTTTGGGTTAAATATTAAACACTAGCCTTACTTTCCTCTCCTACTCTCACCCCCCTGAAATAATACTCTCCCCTATTCTCTCTAAAAGGTAACGTATACGCTAAATTTGTATTAGCGCCTCACCAAAAACCACCTGTCACGCTACCTTTTACTTAGAGGTGGAAGTAGGCACTCATTAAGAACCACTGGTCCCGCGACCTATGAATTAGGACAGGGGAAGCAGTAATATGGCAGTTTTGTGACTCAGGTTCTTGGTGGAAAAACTAATTTGACGCCGTCGAATCCGTCGACAGTACCTTCGTCTTCATCTATTTAGCTTCCAAATTTCGAGTTTAGAAGGGGAAACCATAAGTTGAACACATACCCTCATTCTCACCTTCAAGCCTCTACACAAGTGCTTTTCTCGTCAAACAGCATTGAGCATATTCAATACAACCACCTCTTACAGTACCCACCAATAACTCAAAAATGAAGGCCACTCGTCCCTCTCGCACTAGAACGCCAACGGCAAAGGCAGTTGCCAACAAGGCTTCTCCAAGTCGTCGAACAGCTAAGGCATCTGCCAGAGACGCTCTCCAGTCATGTCGGACGAAGAGAACGACCGCCTCACCCTCTGATCATGGTGCTAGTTCACTCCTCACTCCATTAACATCACCCACTGACGATAACAATCTCGATAAACAACTTACTGGGAACTACAATAAAAGTAGCCCAGGTCTGAGATTTGGAGAAAGCCTACGGGGAATCTCGTCATCTCTGTCTTCAGAGCCAGAACGTTTTCGATTCTCGAGATCCCTCTGTCCATGTTGCAAGTTAGGGATCGAAATATGTACCGGAGACTCTGGGGTTGTTAACGCTTGGCAGCCATTGAAAGACAAATGTAAGAAATGCGAACTTCCTTCCTATATTCCTCAGAAGACAGAGTATTAATAATGTTTCTATTTAGTGCTTGGACTGGTTTTCAGTTACGATGCTGAACTAGCTGGGACTTGTTTTGCTGAAGCTGCAGAAAGTTGTTATCCCGAAAGAGTGTGGTTGGAAACGGAACTCGTGGAGGCGTTTGCTGATAGCAGAATCTACAATCTGGGTTTAGCAATTTTTGAAGATAGGTGCCCAGGTTCCATTGAAGGGAAGGCAGCTCTTGTTGTTAAGGCAAAGAAAGAGCTGGAAAAGGAAGGCGAGGAGGAGGAAGAAGAAGAGGAGGAAGAGGACGAGGATGACTCCGACGCCGCACGGATTCGTCTTTACAAGGCACTTGAAGCGGAGTATCGATTGGAGAAGGAAACCGAGGAAGTGATTTCGGCATCAGCTACTCTTGTGGGACTTTCACTTCAGAAAGACCCCTCAAATAGTCAAGTGCAATCAGAGTATGCTCATCCAATGGATGTCGAAGCAACTGATGACGACGCTACTTTGGATGGCAACGAGACTGAGATCGACGAAAGATATTCTTAAGTTTGGTTTCGGATCAACCTACGAAAGCTGGGCTGTATAAAATCTTGTTGTTAAATACCTGTACAATACTATTTTAATACATCCAAACTCCTCGCTATTACTCCATACACAAAAACATTCTTCAATGACCCTAAAACTCCTACGCCAGTGTAGTACCAAATTCATCAGAGTAGAATCACAAATTGTCCTCCTATTACTCCAACGCTGCCCTGACGATGATCTAAGCCATTTCACCACCAATTTTGTTCTTCCAAGATCCAGCATAATGATGCGAAACCAAAATTGGACCTTGATCTCTCGGCTCACCATTTTGATAAGCCGCAAAAGCAGCACCCGGCATCACCAGAACATCTCCAATAAGTTTTGGTGCATGTAATCCAGAAACATTCCTATCATCCACCGGCTGTCCTAAAGTCATCTCCAAGCTTCGAATGACACTCCACGTCAATCTCTTGGGTCCTGTGACTTGCACCACCTCTGGAATCATCTCCCACCTTATCCCTTGGATATTCACATCATTCGCCACAGCTATCTCGTGAAGATTCAAGATTATGTCGTCAATGACAACCATCATATGTGGAAGAAGTGGCCTCGACATAATCCACCAACTCGCGAACTGAGAACCGATATATCCATCCCCCGAAAAATCTTCATCGAATTCCAATCCCACCACTAAGCCCGCTCTGTCCAGGTACTCATCCGGGATGAAATTCTTGATAGGTTTTTCTTCGCACGAGACGTCGAGATCGCTCCATACTCCTCCCTCGGCATACAATATTAAATAACGTAAGAGATCGGCTTTCAAAATCGGAATCGTGAGTGCTACGTATGTATTGACGATATCCGGTCGGTATCCATAATTCTCCCTCACATACAGTTCTGCCGTGATGTCTGAAAAGAATTCGTGACGATAAGTTGGGTTTTTTTCCAGGCAGTCTTGGATTTGCTCTCTAGATTCGTCACTAACTCCTTTCGGACCCATCTTGTACCATAATTTTCTTGGAATGTGACTCGGGAGTGGAGGAGGGATGGCCGGGTATACAGGTTGTTGGGCGGTTGCAGTATCCGGTATTGAAGGAGTCGGTAAAGATAATGAAAGCTGTGATTCTTCCATAATCCTCCTGTTTGGTTCTGATAAAGATTGGTTTTGCGGTGAGGAAGAAGACTCGTTCATTGAAGGAGTAACATTGGGATTCCCACAGTAGGAACGGTATAATGATAAATCGTAAACATTTTTGTGTTTGTATAGAAGAAAAAGACAGAAGTTAAGGAGTGCAACGGGCAATAACAGTTTTTGAAATCGTGACATTGCTCCGCAATTCGAAAGGAAATATATTAACAAAAAGATCGGATGCTTCAAAGATTGAGAGGTGGGAGTGTTCTAACTTTTTACAAAAAGATCGGATGCGTCAAAAATTGAGACGGGAAAAGTTTGTTGTCCATTTTTGAGGATACTTTCCCTGAGACAATTCATTCCAACACATAGTTTCTCTGTTTCCCTATCGACCTCGCGAGGTTTACCCTGTTTTCTGTTTTGGGAAGTAAACTCTTAGGGGATCGGCATATCCCTATATTCCAGGGGGAGCATCGATTTTCATGGGATTTCTCCGTAGTGAGGAGTACTTCAAAACTTTAATTCGGAAACGTCTGGGGAAAGATCCTGGTTTTGGTGGGTGGTTAGATTTTGATAAAGCTAACACGCTCAAGTAGGACCCTGGAAAAGCAGGAGAAGAACATGAAAAAACACGTCTATTGGAAAGAAAGGATGTCCTACCTACTTGCAGAAAGAAAACCTGGAGTGATTCGCTATAGTAGTTAGCACTATATCACGCAGGGATGAAACAAATTGAAACACAACACCACAACCTCATCCCACCCATTAAAAACAGCATTTTAAGTTGGAAACGAGAGAGAAGAGAAGAGAAGTGAAGTGTGTCACGATCATCTTATCTTTCCGACTCCCGCCCCCCACAATTCATCCCTTCAGCTCCCTTGACTTCCTACGGGATTCAATCTCTGTGTCGACATTCTCCAACATTCTCACGAGACTCCTGGTATACCGCAGAAGAGAATCCAGAACTATTTTCGAGGGCACGGAAATAGCCGCACGCTTACTATCAGGTCTCATCATGAACAGAGAGAACCTACCGCCTTGGCAAACCCACGTGCTTTTGGAGCCACATATCCACGCCATCTTGATTGACCGAGATGTTTGGAAAAATCGGAGTCGTTATACTAACCATCGCTCCCTTCCATTTCTAACCCCATCACTCTACCTCACATCTCCTAATGACCTCCTCCACACCCCTTTCTTGAATACTTCTAAATAAATCCATTATATAAAATTTCAACCATTTAGACCATCAGGTGTATGCCTTTCAAATAGTTACGTAGCACAGAACACGAGGGTTTTACGGTGACTTTTAAGTCTATTAGAGGGCAAAAAATGTGCGGCAGGTCGCCTAATTGGGCGGAAAATACGTGAAGTTAAATTTCAAGGGAAGGAGAAAGACGATATGGAAACAGAGGTATTTAGCTAGGGCTTTTTATCGATTTTGTATATCTGTAACATACTAATAGTAGACGAATTACGACGATTATTAGTACTAAAGTTAAAGGTAAAAAATCATAGAGAAAAGCGGCCTATACTTTAGTAAAGATAGTAAGAGACTATAGCGTAAATAAGTACTTTTTATCTTTCTATCTAGGCTTAATTAGATAGAGTGCTAAACCAATACTAGTTCCCCTCCCCTTTATACAACTTTCTATTACCTATATCATAATAATAACACAATTAACATTTTAGAAAAATAGATACTAAAATATAAACATCTATAACTTGATTCAGCCTTGAAAATATATCGTTTCGAGAAGGTTAATAGGTGAAAATAACTTTAAGTAGAGATAAGGGGTTCAGTCTCGATATATAGGTGACTACTAAAGTATATATAGTTTAGCTCGAATATACTAAACCTTAAAAACAAGTTTTCTAAATTACTACCTACAGTTATACTGACGATAAAGACAAAACCCGTGGCTAAATAGCTCTATTAGAGGGATCTGAGATACATTTAGGGAGAGTGGTGAGTAGAAGTTGAGTCGAGGTGCTGTTTAGACGGCTACCTGTACTTTCAAGCCAACTCTCGCAAAAATCATAAACAGAGTTTCCAGACGCCCATCTGTGGAAAAAGACGCATCTTTCTAGAAAATCAAAGTATTCTCTTATCCCGTCCTATCGTCAAGCATACCTCCGAGAGATGGTTCGAACGTGACATCAGACGTAATGTGGCTTACCTTATAAAGCTAGCTTACCTGTTGGTAGTAATAACAGCTCACCCCTTAAAGGTCGATTACTCGAAAACTTATACTCAACCCCATTTTCCACAACCAAAATGACACTCTCATCCGCCAACTATAGGTACTAGCACTTAAAAGAAATCCAAGCCTAAAGGATCAAGTTCAAGCAAGAAATCCAGTTGCACCTACAGGTTAAATCAGATTCCCCACGAGTAACCCTCTTACTTCAGACTTCCGGAAAATAGGCCTCGCCATTAGACACACATTGGCAAACTCAACGATATTTAGTAAAGGTGTGGAGACTTTTTTCATTCCTGTGACGCTTTCACAATTCCCACTACCTCGCTACTAATCTTCCTCCAAGAGAAGAAAGGGGAAAGGCGAATTTTGGTAACCTATCCACTCCAAACAACCTATCCAATGCCAATGCAGCCAAAACCACCCACCCATCCCAAATAAAAAAACCCCCCGACGCTGAACGCTTAACCTACAAATAAACCCCCCAAATCCAATTTTTTTCAAACCCAAGAATAATAAAGCGATTTCGGTAGAATGAAGACAAAAAGATAAACCCATCGTAAAAACTTACAATCCAAAACCGATACTGTAACAGTGTGGAAGCTTTTCTCATCTATGAATCTTCGCCGGCCCAGATCCAGAAAGTGCAAGTCGTCTCCCGATGTTTCCGAAGCAGACACAGCTACAGAATAAAACGCTGAGAATCCAAATCCCTCCTTCTATGCTTTCTCGACTGACGTATTCGCTGATTCCCATCAGGTCGAGGTCCCCGAATATCTCCGTGTGTTGCATCGACTCGTTTGTTCCGTGGCCGAAGCTGGTTGGGCTGGGGAGCATGTCTGGATTTGAGGCGAGTAAAAGTGCGGTTCCCGTGGCTCCTACCGCAGAGGAGAGGACGAATCCGGGCTTTGAGCGATCGATGAGATACCAGAGAACTGGATTCACGAGGAAAAGCGTGAGGGATGCTTGAAGGGACGATGTCCAGGGGAGTTTTCGCTGGGTAAGTTAGTATATTTCATACAATGAGGGGTGGGCAACCATACAATTGCAAAGGCGATTCCCATAAAAGCACCAACACTTCTGATTGCCGGCTGCCAGTCTGTGCCTACCAATCCATTGGAGTGCAATTGTTCCTGTATAACTCTCCCGGGACTTGGAGTCCTGTCTGTTGAAGTAGGGTCCTCCTTTGGTATTTCCGTGCAAAAGAGAGTATCTATATACGGTAGAAGACTCCCCAATGCCACACCCGCTACACCCCAAAGCACAAGATACGTCCAATCGTTCCTTGGCTTGATGATTCCCTCGACCTGAAATGGGGCGAGTTGTCTGTCATCGTGTAAATGACGTACTAGTCCTCCATATCCCATACCCATTACAAACAACAATGTACTCCGCCATGCCAAAGATATTATTGTAGAGGCCGTGGATTGAGGAGGTTGGGGAGTTATAGATTTCTTTCGTAAACTCCGGGGAGCAATAGGACGAGATGTGCTGCTGAAGGGAGTTTCTGCTCCTGTTCCCCAGGGCGTAGATGGTTCGGTGTTGTCCCGGTCTGTTTCGTAGCCCGTGGGAGAATATATGCCCATTAAAGTTGAGGAGGTAAGGTTCATGATTGAATGCGTACGAGAGGGTGAATCGTCGGGAAGTGCGGGAGTGAGGAGAGGACTTGGTGGGTGTTGGGGAGCAGCATCGTGGTTGAAGGGTCTCCGAGGTATAGGTCTGTATATTTTAGGGGATTGTCCATCTGCGGACATTGTAGAGAATGCGGAGGCTAATTTGGAATATGCTTCTATTCCTTTGCTCGCTTTTCGAGGGAAGGATTCGAGGGGGTTTCGCTCGAGATAGAGGGCGAGACCGGAACTTGGTGGGATTCCAGGGCGTTTCTTGTCAACTCAACCACGACAAGCTGGGAGATTGTGCAGATTTCGATACGTATATCCCGCTAGACAGGTAATATATACTGTTTCCGTATTTGACGAGGCTTTTCTCAAAGTTGCTCTGTGTTGTCTTCGGCAGCCTTTTTTCGGTGAGTATCGGGAGAAAACCCCTGTCCTCAACCTTTCCCCAGATTCAGGGCAGCACGTACGTACAGTGGAGTGGATACCTGGTACGAGTACACAATTGACACTTTGGTAGAAGGGTGGACGGAGTATAAGGATTTGCGTTTGCAGGCTAAGAAAGGAACAGGCAAGACGTTGAAGACACAACACAATGAATGTTTTGTAAGAGGAAGCAAGAGTCTCACAGAGTTTGGGGTTGGGTAGAGTAATAGGTGGTGTTTTCAGTCATCTGCTGCCCTTCTTCACATGTTTAAAGCGTTTTAACGCAGCCAAGCATACGCGAGTCGACATCGGAGAGTCGGCGCTAAACTCACCTCCACTCTCCGACCAGTAGGAATTCTTTGAATTGAAACCACCTAAGTACCTAGGTAGTACGGAGGTAGATCTCGGTCTATTTTTTACGCGAACCCCTCACTGCGATCAGCACATCTCACGAGAACACAGAAATATCAGACACAGCAGGCACTATTGCGACACAAGATATATCAAGACACCCTCTGCACCGAGAACTCCTGGTTCAAGATGAATTGCATTGCACGAGGAAGGGTTTGTCTTCGTCTACCGAGTTTTCATTTTTGTGACTAGGTTGATCGAAATCACAGATGTCAAAACGTTCATGCTGACAATCAAGAAGCCTTCTCGTCTCGAACTTCGGCGGTCTTCTCTTCTACGATGATCTCTCTGCCCTTGCCCTTGTCTTCATCGGCAACCTTCATGCCAACCTTCTCCAACTCCAAGTCCGAAATCTCATTGGAGAGAAGTCGACGGTGACCATCAGAATATCCCAACTGCTTCTCAAGCTCCTTCTCCTCACGATTTTGCTTCTCCATTTGCTCTTTGAGCTCAAGTGGTTTGACTGGCCAAATCGCGTTCTGCCTATAATCAGCCCAGCCTATTGGAAAGGATGAAGAGCTTCTTACCCAGATGGAGTCAGGGACGATGAAGACCGCGATGACGATAACCAAAAATCCATATGTGACGATGAGACCAATGGCGGTGGCGAGTTCGAAAACGGCATTATAGATCTTGATGCAGATGTCGCTTGGGATGTCGATCAAGACTACCGACGGGCAGTTAGCATTTGCTGTACGAAGCGATGGGTTGAGGAATAATTTACTAGAGGTCAAACTTGTTGGTGGAACAGCCTTGGAGAACTGAATCTTTTCCTCATATGTCTTGGTTTGGTGTTGTTGGGCGTATGGGGTCGATTGATGGATTGGTGGATCGTCTCCGAGATTCTCCACTTGCTCCAGCAAGTTTGTTAGTGATGGCTCCTCCTCTCCCTTTACAGCTGTGTCTTGCAGTTCACTTGCAGAAGCCTCTCCTTTCTTGCTAAATTTTGTTGCCTTGGGAGTTGGCATGTCGTCCTCATCCATGCTGGTCAATTGGTGTGGCATGCGCAAAGCCCCGATTACCGCAGTTCTCTCCTGTTTTCCGTACTTCATGATTTCAAACAGAGTTTGTGGTGATGGTTGTTCTTCTTCCGCCATTGTGCTGCACAGTGTCAGTGTCGGACGCCTTGTACAATATTACAAGTCGGGTGAAGAATGTTTTGGGGGTGGAAGAAAACTCTTCAATGAGTTCTCCCCATCAGGCGAGAGCCAGCGATATTTTTGGTCATTTGAAAGCTAAGCAGCAGAAGGCAACCGGCCATTCACTGTTCAGTCCAAGTTGGACTTGACCTTCCATCCAGTTGTTCCTGATGAGCAATTAAATTAGCAGTAAATCGGCTATTCTAGTACTCTTGAAGTAGCCACTCTAAATACTGAAGGTTTGTTGTTCTAAAGTACTTGCAATGTCTAACTCGCTAAGGAGGGTTAGAACAAGAGATATTTACTGCCGCTTTTTCTGTCCACTGAGAGCCTTTGTTGTTGCTGATC
This sequence comes from Hymenoscyphus scutula, assembly GCA_001399465.1. NCBI lineage: Eukaryota > Fungi > Ascomycota > Leotiomycetes > Helotiales > Helotiaceae > Hymenoscyphus > Hymenoscyphus scutula. The sequence goes on along the minus strand of LKTO01000047.1, from coordinate 146,528 downwards.
GTTTTTATATTTGTGCACTAAGGAAATTCCTATTCATGCTATATATAACATTAGGACTTTTTATCATTTGAAGAGTTGTTGATTTACCACCTGCCCTGGTTACTACTTGTCCACTTAGATGCATAATAAACAAAGGGTCAGAAAGCACTTCCTCAAATCGTGTAGCTATCCCTACCTAGTTTCGCTTTGAGTAGTTACTGCTATGCTACAAAGGAATAAATGCGATCAGAAAATGGATAGCTTCAACTTCATGTCAGGTCACGTGGCATCGACATGAAGGGAATGGATGGAAATACCTGCTTAGAATGACCGCAAGGGCCCATTCAACTCTGCCTAGCTTTTAAATAGTTCCATCTTTTGCACTAAGCTTTTATCAAATCCAATAGCTATCAAACATGAATTTCCCAATGACAATGACGGGAGAGGTTAGGTCAACCAAGCACGTGCGCGGTGCCAGACGGGCCCACTACTCTGTCGCATCATGAGGTGATAACACCTCGATTTTCTATACGGAGATTCGGCTTTCTGTAAGATTTTTTGTTTTTAGAAAGCTGAGGACGTTTCTCTCATCATCCATCAAAGAACCTGCAGAAAATGGCGTTCTATCTGCTTCGGGGTGACTCATTCTTCTCCTGCTGAATTGGCAGTTGGTCGCTTGCACTTTCCATAAGTACCTTCAATTGATACCTCGTAACTTTACCTGCACACCACTCACCACGGTTGTTTTTTCTTCTCTTGCACAAAAGCAAAACCAAAAATATCAAAGAGTCAAACTACACCATTGCAATTGACCGCAGTTTAAAAACAAAATACGATGGCGGAACCAATGACGGTCGAGGAGATGTTACCTCAAGTACAAAAAAGCCTGGAAAATGGCATTTACGCCTGTACTTCTCTCGAACCTCTCTCGGGAGGAAGTGCAAATTTCGTGTATCGTGGGATTCTTACAACTCCCCTCGAAGACGGCGCAACGACAATCGTCATAAAACATACAGAGGGCTATGTCGCTACTCACCCTGGCTTCAAGCTTACCACTGACCGTTGTGTAAGTATACTGTCACAAAAAATTTATCCTCTAAGTCTCAACTTCCGAACAGGCTTTCGAACAAGAAATACTCACGGCATTGCAACACTTCCACCCCACAACCAGTAACACAACCTCCATCCAAACACCAAAACTCCACCACTTCTCCCCAGAAACCAACACGCAGATATACTCCGACTTCCCTTCCTCGTCTGATTTGAAAACATACGTACTCACCCATCCCCTCACCCATTCTCAATCTTCTCGTCTAGGAACCGCTCTCGGGCTCTGGACTAAAGAATTTCATGGCTGGGCTGCTGCTTCGGAACAAGAGGGGTTGAGGAAAACGATGAGAGAGAGTAAAGCGATGAGGAATTTGAAGTTCGATATCAATTATACGACTTTAATTGCTACCATCGAGAATTTCCCGGATTTATTAGAGGAGTGTAGAGGGGTATTTGAGGAGGTTGTTGGGGAGATGAGGGGTGTGTTGAAGAGGTTGGAGGATGAAGGGGAGGGTGGGGTTTTGGTGCATGGTGATTTTTGGAGTGGGAAGTATGTTTTCTCTCTCTTTGATATTTTGGTTTCCTGCTTTAGCTTCAGTATCTGTGATGGAGAAAAGAAGAAATTGGTTAACAGAAATACAGCATCCTCCTCCCAAACACCACCTACTCAACCCCGCCGTATCCTCTCAACCTCTGTGTCATCGACTGGGAACTTTCGCATCTCTCTCTACACGCTTTCGATCTCGGTCAAATGATTGCTGAGCTTTACGAATTGAAATACTTTAAGGATATCGAGGCTGGTGTTTGGCTCGTTGAGTCCTTTCTCGAGGGCTATGGTAAGATTGATGAGGAGATGGCTTTTAGAGTTGCGATTCATGTTGGTTGTCATTTGATTTGTTGGGGAAGTAGGGTCCAAGGTTGGGGAACGAAGGAACAGGTTAGGGGTATGGTGGAGATGGGAAGGGAATTTGTGAAGAAGGGGTGGGAAAAGGATGGGGAGTTTTTCAAGGGTGGTCCGTTGGGGGGATTGTTTGCTGGGCATTAGAGCGGAGGATCCGGAACCAACCTCTTCCATTTCAACATATCAAACTGCAGAAATGATGCAGCTTGCATTTCGCAAATAAAAAGCCGCCGTATTTCCACGAGTAGAATAGAAGAACATTATAACCCGGCAGTCGGAAAACATGGGGAAACAACGATGTAGTGGAAGCCAATTGGCTGATTCCCGACAAACAATACGCCACCAGATACACATCTGCACACCCGCATTCAGCATCCAATTCGGGTAAATCGAGTGGGTTAGCCCAAAGAAGACGATATTCTCAATACACCGTGAAAACTCGGCTTCTCCAGTGATCAACGATTCGTCAAGACCCTTACAGCCCTCCTTTGTACCATACCAGTTCCACTCCTATCTTTCATGGGAGGGTACAACGTATCAGACCGAATAGCTGTAGCGAAATTACCCGAAACTGGGGGGGGGGGGTGATTGGACAAAAAGTCCCCGAACCAATCAGTTCCCCTGCTTCTTGTAATTTCGGTACAGCTATTCGGTCTGATGCGTTGTAATACTCCTGTAAACTCGCCAGTTTGTCAGAATGCTTGCTGGTCGTATCTTACGGTTACCTACATACTCCAAATTTCAGACATGGAGCATGTACAACTGGCTTGTTTTTGCACCTCTACCGAGTGGGTGGAGATATTACACACGACTATGTTTCTTCTATGCACATCAGTCCCCTTGAGAGACAAGGAATTAAGATAGAAGAGACAAAAGCTTGGTTGTCTTTCACATTACAAAGTGATTGTTGCCGTAAAAGAACAATGGTTCATTCAAGTCGTAGATGCCTGCAACAAAGCCTTGTATTTAATAAAGGCACCTTGCATTTTCAAAGGAATCAAAGGAGTTATTGTGCTTGTTGTTCTCCGCACGTTCAAGTACCAATGGTTTGAAGTACAAATACGAAAATCGTCTCTTTAATTAGAGCTAAGTATTGCTCCTAATTCACCACTTCTGTCCAAGAAAACCACAATTTAACAATTACACCTACTATTACATAGACTTCATTGAATGAAGTACTTTTATAAACATTTTACACAATCTTAAAATACACAAATCCACCCTACACTCAAGATGAATGTCTTCCCACCCAGAAAACCCACAGGCAGAGAACTTCAGCTCATCACAAATACTCAAGAGCTAACTCCAGTTGATCAGCCATTAAACCCATTCGAAATCACATCTCCAATCAACCCAGCAGGATATTTGCCTGTACACGAAAAACCCTTTGGAAAACATGTTGCACAATGGCAGAAAGAGTTTTTTGGCCTTGAAACCGTTCCTGATTACAGAACCGTGCCAGAGATCAAACCCAAGTTCCCTGGAGCGCCCACAGTCGTTGCAGTTTTTTATACAGCTCCCCCAAAGGGAGGTATCAGAAGACCAATCGACACTTACCTAAATCGTATCAAAAATCTGGCTGGAATGGGACACCAAAGGATCATTTACGTGCCCCCCGATATTTCTGCAGAGGTCCGAAGCTATCGATCTGACGAGTGGTGGATTGTCATCGATGAATATGCCACAATCTGGGACTTCCCAAACAACCAACACCAGAAAGAGAATTTTGAGAAGACTCAACCCGAACTTTTTGGAAAGTTTGATGGTTACAACGAGAATTCCTCCTGGCAACCAAACGCAGCCTACAGCTTTGCTCATGCTTCTGGGACCTACAATTGCAAAGTCTTCATTACGTATGATGCAGTCATGAGAAATCCATTCGGTAGCGACAGATGGGCTTACATGGATGCAGGTTTGTACGATGAGCAGGGCCCTACAAGCTACCAAGGTAAGATGTGGGGCGACTTATTTGGTCAGGCACTGTCTAACGAGAAGTTCGACCGAGCGATTTCTGTCTCGAAAGACACAGGCATCACGATAGGCGAGTATAGCCAGAGTGACGAGTATGGAAAGCTTGATATCAATCACCAATGCTTTGTGGACCCAAAGAAAGCATGGTTAGCTCTCCATTTCATCGCCAATGTATGGGTTGGAAACTCCTTGGGTATGCTCAACTATGCTGTCAGATTCATGAAAACGGTTGATGATCTTGACGCTAACAAGCACTACACTGGACGTGAGGAGATGGTTATTCCTTGGGTGGCACAACGTTACCCAAATACCGTTTTCTCAATTCCGAGACTTCCCCATCCTTCACCACCTGGAATGGCTTGTGACAATGATTACCCCATGAAGTGGTGTTTTACTTCCTAGGGCGGATCCACAACTCTTCCGCAAATCGTGGATCCGATTGAGACGTTGTTCTGCGACGGTTATGTATCTCAAAGAAAACATTGCCCGCTAGTGGGTTGATGAAAGAAAACCGCCTTTCTTTCAAAGAATTCCCAGACTTGAATCCACACGACCAACCCTTGAAAGAATCACTTCGATCCGATGCCTTTCAGGTTAATAGAGATCGTCTAAATTTTGGTGTAGAGTTAGAATTTACTATCGCTGGTTTAGATGAGAAATACGCGGATCCTACTCCTCACGATACACGCTCAGTCCGTGGTATTCTCGGTAGTACCCCATATAGAAATCGTGGCACGGCTATGGAAATACTTGAACATGTCGTCTCAGTACTCAAGCAAGCCGGAATCCCCGCAGAAGCGAGAGTTGGATCTCCACCCAGTCAATACAACGAGATGATTAATCCCTGGATTGCCAAAGATCAAATATCATGGATCGTCACATCAGATGATTCAATCGAACCACCCAAAGGGCATAATACTAATTATGTTTTTCACAACATCGAGATCACATCTCCTGCTTTCTACTTTAGCAAAGTTTCCCAGGCTGCTGTCGCTCAGGTATGTGCACTTCTTAGCAATACGTTTAGGATTAATAACAATGACACCAGCGCACTTCATGTCCACGTGGGCCATGGAACTAAAGGCTTTGCTCCTCAGACAGTTCGACATGCTATGGCAACCGCATTTACATTCGAGCCTCAAATCGAGAATATCCATCCTTCTGATTACCGCGGATTATACATGTATGGTCCTAGCATTCGCGACATGTCTAGGCTAAGAAACCTCCAAGAGTGGGAGGATAGACTCCCTCCATCAGGGACAGGCTTTTCCGACGAATTCCTATTCAAGCGAGAGAATCGCTATCTATCAAAATCTCTTGGTAGAATTCTCGAGGCCAAAGACATTAAGAGTGTCAAGAATTTGTTAACCCACAAAAACGGAAGTCTGGATCGGGAACATCAACCGCGAATGGCGTACAACCTCAACTATCTCGTCGACCCACAGCCTGGTACCATCGGTGTGGAAGGGTCCAAGAAAACCATTGAATTCCGACAGCACGAGGGAACTGTTGATCCCACACGCGTCACCAACTGGATCCGTTGCTGTGTTGGTTTGATGGAGTTTGCGGATACTGTTGCGCCGCCGAATTTACGCTTGTTCTTGCGAAGAAATATTCAGGATAGATTGAATATCATGAATATGGGTATGATCTGCACCGCGTTGGGAATGTTTGATATTGCTCAGTACTACAACGCGATTGTAGGTGAAGGAAAATACTCAATGCACTATCGCGATGCGATGAGAGAAAGACGGAGTAGAAACCCAGAAGAGTGGGACGAGGGGTTAAGGCTTGTGCAAGTGGGGTTCAATGAGCTCAATGGGGAGCCAATTGTGGTTTATAGGAAGCCCTGATCATGACACCTTTGGATTAAGTAAGTATGCGTCTTTTAGTACTCCGTTGTTATTTCCTGTTAGTTGGTAAGTGGTGTTTGTCTTGCAAGTGCACAATAGACAGCTCGTCTCTTTAATATAATATTTGATTAATTCATCTCTTTTCCCATTTGAAAATCTCGTGCCCTAGTATATAAAATTGCTGTTATTCAACATTCATTTTAAACTCATTGTTGTTAGACGAGCTGTCAAGGTTCTTCTCCTTTCAATTCGTCTCTACCCACATACATATCGCCACAACTTCATCCCTCGGGAATGAAGCGGTAACGAGTTCAGCAACGCAAGGTAGACTGAGCGTTCCAGAATTTTACTCCTCCCCAAGTAGCTTGCTTGGTGATGAAAAGAGCAGTGTTATCAAGCGAAGAAAGATTTGAAAGGCCCAACTCTATAATCTCCATGAGAATACAAGATGTACTCTGCTTGTCATTAGCCATCCCCATTATTTCTTCTAAAAAGATCTACATGCACACACAATAGACAAAAACACAATCAACAAGCATGCAACAAACCACCCAACCCCACCCCACCCCAACGGTTTCCTACCCAAGCAGAACCAACTTCTTTTCCGCCCCTTCCCCACACCCATCCTCCAGTGCTCCACAAAGAACCTGTCCAACCCCTCTCCTCTCCGCAATTCCATCCTTCCAAACAACATGTAACACCCAAAAGAGCTTCCACGATCCCTCAATTTTGCTATCCTGGTGATCTTTCAAAGCAAATAATGCAGATTCAGGTAAAGGAGTGTTACTCCTGGAAATAATAATAAATTCCATGACATCCTCTAGTCCATATGGGGTGGTGGCTTTTAATGCATCGAGATTATCAGGATGTAAAGAGCCGACCAAGCGCCCTGATTTAGAGACTAGTGGGACGCCGGGTGGTCGATCGAACTCTGAGGTCTTTGCTTTGCTGGTAGTTTTTTGGGGGAGTGGAGATGTTCCTAAGGTGAGAAGAATGGATATGGAGGAGAAGTGGAGGAGGGTGTAGGGTGGGAAGATTCTGTTCAGTTTGTGTAATTAGTTAGAGATTAGGAGCCTTGGGGGGGGGGAGACGGCAACGTACGGGATTTCAAAACTAGGATCGTGGGTTTCTTTCCATTTTTTGGCACATAGTAGCCTACAATCTTCTGCGGAACTTATGATGTTTGATGTGGAATGCGATTGCTGTGTCCTAGCTCGAGGTTCTCGGAATCGCGAATTGGATATATCGGGTTTCCTATAAGAACCTATTCATTTCCATTAGCAAGAACCCACATTCGACCTTACATGTTATGGGAAGTTCTCACGCATCTCCCTCGCTGCTGCCAAATTAGAGACCCTCCTTATCTCTTTGGCCCCAACAATTTCCTTCTTCAGTCTCTCAAACTCCCTTCTTTCCTCTTCGATACTCTCTTTCTTAATATTGAATTTTTCCATCGAATCAGTAATTGTTTCAACAATACCTTCGTCCGTATATCCTGAAAACTCGCTATAAATAGAGTTCCAAGCTGGTATTCCGCCATGTCTTCGAGGCTCCGTCCATTTCCAACAACCGAAATTCTTCGCGAGGGAGATGTCGGTATTTGCAAAAACACCCGGATATTCCCACATAAGCTCATAAAGTTGATGAGATTTTGATGCGATGGCCCAGTCATAAACGCCCCTCTCAGGATCTAGCGATTCGAAATCCACAAGACGATTGTGATCAAGGTACTTCCATATATTACCCGTTTGCCACACCTGCACACCACTACTTTCCTCCTCATCGTCATCAGGCCATAGAAAATTCTCCCTAGGCCAGATGATTTCTCCCTCCCAACCAGCCCAGGAAAAACTCGCGAATCCCTCTCGTCTCCGAAGCCTACCACACGTCGAAGAGAAGAGTAGGAAATGATCAAGATAAGAGCCCGGTACGCCCTCAATCATCCCAGAGCGCATCCCATCCCCCAAAGGCCCCAAGATCCCAGTCACAGCCCTCAACGCATCCCCCTCATTCCGAAGGATCCGCCGGGAATTTTCTTCAAAGATCTTTTGATATGCCCATAGAGCTTGCAAGACACCTTTCATGCCATCCGCATCCCCTAGGCCGCCCCCTGAACTCGGAATACGAGAAATGTTAGTATCGTCGGGATCTAGATAATAGGTATATTTATCAGACCAAGATTCTTCGGTCCAGTTCGCTTCCTGGCAGCGGAAATGTACTTGACCGTCAATGAAAATAAGAGTTCTTCGTGGTAGGATTTGCTCTTGCATTGTCCAGCCCCGGGTATTGTAGATGGATTTTGAGAGGTGGTGGTCGATACTTTGAAGGAATGTCATTTCGACCCCTGGGGCAATTTCTTTAACGGTATTGATCCTGGAGATATCTCGAGGGACTTGACAAGCTCCAGGGAGACCGGCACTGGCATCTTTCCCAGAACCTAAAAAGAAAGTCAGTTCAATGACTCAAAAAATTCTAGAAATTTACCGACTCACCAGCAACAATAGTGAAATACGATCCCGAGTAAATCTTATTCATCATCTCCACCCCCTCGCGAACATCCTCTGCATCATCTTGAACCAGGCAAAGTGCATCAACCCACAAAAACCTCAATCCCATCTCCTTCGTGAAAGCAATGGCATCAATAATTGTCCTTGGTAAATCCTTCTCGATGCTCTCTAATCCCCCTTCCTCACTTAAGTGTTTGAAGTTCTTCGCGTTGAGTCGGAAGGACGGCAAGTCTCCCCATACATAGCTGAGAGTCACGTATTTGCAATCCTCCAGATTAGTGGGGGTTATGCATCCAAGTTCCAGGTCGAGAACTCGAAAGTTGGTTCGCACCTTGAGGTTATAATTGCGTACTACCCCACCGTAGAACTACTTATCGTCAGTCCCATATTTCTATTCATCTTTTGCTTGTAAGGCTCAGTTGGCCGATTCTACCGCTGACTCCTCCAAACCCCAACATCCTGCTAATCTGAAAATGTGTAAATCCGCTAGTAGGTACGTACCGGATCAACATCCCTAGGTTTAGGCCAACAAACTTCGTGTTTCTCGTCACAAGTTCTCAACCATTTCTCAACCACCGAGGTCTGGATATTCTCTTCCGTAATTGGTTTCGCTGTATCTGGCCCCACGACATATTCGGAGTCCTCAGCTACGAAAACTAGACGAAGACCCAATCGCGAGGGGTATGATAATCGAAAAGATTGTTCTCCGGGGAAGATCAACAGATTGATTGCATGATGGTCGGGAATATCGTCGGCGTCGTGTGAAGAAACAGCTGTGATGACGAGCTGGCAGAAGTTGCATTGTTCCCGTAGTTGTAGGTCGCCCCAGGTACCCAGATGATACTCGCCATTGTCTGCGGAGAATGGGAGATGTGATTTCAATTGTTCGTGCGTTGGAAGGAGGCTGTTTTTTAGAGGGACGGATTTGATTCTCTGGCAGATTGGTGTGCAAGATTGCATCGTGAGGTTTTCGAGGTAAACTCAGGGGGCGGGGTAGTTTTGAGGGGGTGGTGTGGTGAGCTGAAGGATGTCCTGTGACAACATGCTGAAATGCCTGATGCAAGTATGAGGCAAGGACCCAAGCGAGGGCAGTAGACAAATCTCAAGGAACTCGACGTCTCGCCGAGGTATTAGTGACTCTGCTTGTCTTATTTGAACTTTAAGGGCCTCTTCATTGTATGTGGTTTTATATGTAACGACTTGGGTTAGTATCAAGCGAAGAGCTATCATGTTGCTCCGAACAGTAATATTTCTTCCTTGTGTGATAAGATAACGGAGAGTTGTTGTTTTACCGAGGATGTGAGTGTAATTCAGTGACAACAAAGATGAAGGGGAGCCAGAAGCTTTGTCAATCAATATTACATGGCTGTACTGTATATTAGGATTGAAAGTTTGATGTTATACCACTCGTGTCGGGGTATTGAGGAGATCTAAGAATAGATGGACATCAGACATTGTAAAGTGACATTCTAGCGTGTACAAACACAATAGGAGAACAATTGAATTAGCATAGTAACTCAGAGTGCAACATCTTGATTCAGAGTACTCATCAACACGTGTCTACACTCAAATTATCAGGTAGATAAGAGAGCTCAGCATACCCATCTTTACTCGCGTTATCCAATAAACCATCCATCCACGACTTCCCATCTGAAGGGTGATTGAGACAGAGCTCCAGTTCCCCAAAATAATTCGGTTCCTCGGTGACTTTCTTGAAACCGAGGCTCTCAAATAACGTCAAGCTAGCCTGATTTTCCTTCCCAATCTTGACTTTGAGTCGAACTTTGTCGGATTTCCGATCCTCTTGGTTATTGAACTCTGACACTATGGCGTCCATATTTCTTGCGATGTAATACAAGAAAGCTAATACGGTAGCTCTTCCATAACCTTGTCGTCTCTTGTCCGTTGGTGCGATCATGAGTTCAAGTTCGCCGATAAGTGCTTTTGGACCCTTCTTCTCATCATATGAGTCTTCGTCGTCGTCATCGTGGGAAAGGAAGAGATTCACATCTCCCAGCATACGTTGGGGACTGTCGTCAATCCCGCCTTTGATATCTCGTAATTCGGAAGAAAGTGGTTGGCAAGCGATGAACGTTAATTTGTCGTGTGATGTTCTCCAGTTGGCTTGCATTTTATATTCTTCTGGGAGAGAGAGTGGCTCTGAAGCTGTTGATTCTTGAATTTTCTGAGATGAAGGCGTGAGTTCGGTGTTTTGCAGTGGGCGAAGGCATGCTTACCTCGTCTTTCATCCACTGAATATACTTGTTAGCGCTGTGGGATCTGTTGGAACAAGACGAGCTATTCGGAAATAAAGATTAAGCAATCAATGTGAGGAAAATTAAGGCAAAATACCTCATGGTAAGTAATTACGTGTGATGCCTCATATGGGACCAGGAGAACGCGAGTTGTAGAGACAGCTATTGATAATTAAGACATTGAGTGAGAAAGCGTCCGTTGCCACTTTAATTGGGGACATACCGACTGCTTCATTGACCCTCATTTCGATAATTGCACTGGTGGTAATTATCATCGATTGTGTTGGTGAACTCAATCTTTTGGTAGCCAACTTGCAGGTATGTATCTCTTGAGTGGGCGACAATTCGCTAGAAAAACCTCCAGCCACACGTGATGGACGAAAACGACCTCTTTGGGTGATTTCTCTCTGCGGCCTTTTTGGCGGCCCTGGATCATGTGAATGAATTGAGCCCGACAATGTGGTTTTTGTTGTTGTTTGTTGCAAGTCGGAGAGAGAGATGACTTGCATTAGACAGGGTGTCGGCGTGGTTTATGCAAGTGATTTTCTAAAGCGGTTAGAATGAGAGCATTGCAGGGATTTGGGAGTTGCTTGCTGCGGTCTCGCCGAGACCTAGAGACATGAGTGAGACATTGGGAACTGATCGACTTCAAGAAGGGAAGGCACGATGGAGGGGAAAGATTGAGGGAGAAAGCTGGAAGCTACCTAAGTAGAAGGTAGGTAGGTAGGTATCCGGAGGTGAAAGAGTAATAAATTACCGAGTAAGTTATCGGTTAAGATTGAGCTTGAAATCTTAAAAGCATGCAACCAGTATACGAAAGGAAATATTTAAGTCACTACCTTACCAGCCTTGGTATTAGTGAAACCAGAAAAATGTATTATTATTGAGGTCTTGAGAAAAGGATTCCGGGTACTTATATCTAAGTAATCTCGAGGTAAGGTATTGGTTCTTGTGCGGAAAGTTGGAAGGTACCTCGCTGCTTTTAGTACATCCATATATCGGAATCCTCCGAGGTTCCTGATAAGAAGAGGGGAGGACCTTGCTCGATTCCACGATAGCTTCAACACCCCACGCACGCATTCCAAGATGGTCCTCTTCCACTATATAACCCCATAACACCTCTCGCTGAACTACAGGGGAACCTCTGCGTGATTATGGCTGCCCCAAGCGATTCTCGGTCGGCCGCCCTCAAAGCCCAAGATTACCTAGCAACGCGACTCCAGACAACCTCAGCAACTCCTTCCTTTCGCTCAATCCCCATCATCGACCTCACATCCTCCTTTTCAGCCTCCCTTTCCGATCGCCAGTCGGTGGCAGACCAAATCCACGAAGCTTGCAACACCATTGGCTTCTTCTACATCACCGGGCATGGAATTCCTCAGGACGTCTGCAATGCTACTCTCGAGCTTGCCCGCCGTTTTTTCCATGAACTGCCACTGTCGAAAAAGGAGGACATTCATGTGAAGAAATCATCCACCTTTCGAGGGTACGAACCCGCCGCATATACCTCTGTCGATTTGTCCAGCACTGAAACGAAGGATGCTTTCAATTGGGGATATGAGGCTGGTTTGGACTCGACGGGAGGTGATGGGAAATATGTCGAAATCGATGGCAGTTCGGATGGCAGTGTGAATCAGTGGCCTTCTGAAAGTGATCTGCCGGGTTTTTACAGCGGGATTGCTAAATACTGCAAGTACTCTCATTAATCAAAACCCAACATTCAGCAAGCCAGGGCCTGCGCTACTACTAAATGAAGCTCCGCTGGTTCTCCGAGTTCTCTCCGAGGGTGGAGGTTCTATTCGCTGCACTTGGTCTCTATCAGTCTTCAGCTAACACTTTCTAGACTCTGCAGCTCTACAGCTTTGTCGCCACCTGTTCCGCCTCTTTGCCCTTTCCCTCTCCCTGCCTGAAGAGTACTTCGAGCCTCTCACTACACACCCCGGTGGAATAGCTCGTTTCATTAAATACCCCCCAGCTTCCAACCCAAAGCCATTATCTGATATCAACGAAGTTGAAGAGATTGGCTTGGGAGCTCACACAGATTACGAATGTTTTACACTTTTATTGCAAGATTCGAATCCTGGTTTGGAGATCTTAAGTCCAGATGGCCACTGGGTCAGCGCGCAACCTGTTGAAGGTGGTATTGTTATCAACGTTGCCGATTTTCTCATGCGTTGGACAAACGAAAAGTACAAGAGCACTGTTCACCGAGTGGTAAATCGCACCTCGAAAGAAAGATACAGCATTCCGTTGTTCTTCTCCATCAATTATGACGAGACAGTCGAGACCTTGCCGTCTTGCGTGAGCGAGGATAACCCTTCAAAGTTTGAACCGATCGCGGCTGGAAAATATGTCTTGGATCGGCTCGCGTTGACAGTAAAGACTGGGAAGTATTAACTTTCAATATATTTTGCGTACAGCTTCTACAACAAAATCAAGATATCTCGAGCAAAAACCGCGGTTGGTGTTACCCTGCCATACAAGACCTCTACGAGACGTAATTTTATTTGCACCTGCATTGCATCGTAGTTACTCCGTACGCCATAAGCGCTCTCTCAAAAAAGTAAAAGAACCAAACTTACTCTATGATGAACTGTTACCCGAAGTAGAGAATTCGTAGTCTCTTCCAACAAAGAGCACGTAATAGCGACCAGGATTGGAATTCCCACAATGCCTACCTAGTAGGTAGTAGTTGGAGGCTTCAAGGTTCTCCAGAATACAACTAGTATCAGTCTTGAGACGAAGTGTCTTCCTTCTGTTTGATTGGTCCGGCACTTGAGCTCCCGAGTCGGCTCCAGCTGCCCAACTCGGAAGGAGGGCAATAGGTTGTAGCTCACGGGCAAGTACGAGTAGGTACAACCAACCATACCTAGGAAGTAAATATTTTGAGGCTACACAAACTATACTTGATGTCGTACTCGTCTTTCCCTGTTTGATAAACGTCGACTGGTACAAGTCGAACCACCTCACAGCCTCAAACCACACTCCCTTCATACACATTCATACACATACATCCCTTAGTACACACAGCTCAGTACACACCAAGGGACGACAGATCGGACACCCCTCAACACAAAAGGCAACCATGACGAGCATCGATCTCCCTGATGCGGTGCCATGGCCTCTCCATATGGCCGTCGGAGTCCTAATTCGGACCCTTCGTGTCATGATCTTCCTCGAGCAAAACTACACCAAAACCAAGGAGCGAACCGCCAACCGACATCTCAACACACCAACCAACTCAAGATCCAAATACGATCCCAGTCTCAAGATCAAGAATCCCTTCAGATCGAAGAAGAACAAGAACAAGAAGACGCAATCGGCCGAACCAACCTTCACCTGCTTCAACGAGCTCCCCGTCGAGTTGCGCTGCAAGATCTGGGCTTTGGCGAGCAACATCGGTAGAGTTGTCGAAGTCACGCAACCCGAGCAGCGAATCCCGAGGAATACCGTGTGTCAATTTGCCCTCTCGACTTTTACCTTTGTGGATGGGTATTTACTCGGTGCTCCACGCGTTAATGCTGCTGTTCCTGCCGTCTTGCAGGTTTGTCAGGAATCGAGGTGTGAGGCTTTGCGATATTATACTCTCACGCTTGCCATGAAGGATTTACTTGCGACTGGAAGGGGAAGCTACGTCAATTTCGAACATGACATGTTGTATTTCGGTACCAAGTGCAATTTTTATCAGCTGTGCATTAGTATGTCGAAGGGCGTCTTGCATGGCTTGGGGGAGGTGAAGCATCTCGCTTTGGGCATGAGTGCGCTGGGGATTGAGGGGGATCTGTGGTGGTTTGAGTTGGACAAGTTTCCGGGCTTGGAGACGTTGTGTTTCTTGTTCAAGGAGCCGAGATTTTTGGAGTTGGGTGCGGGTAATGCGGGGGATGGGAGAGCGAGGGGGGAGATTGAGTTGGTGGATGATGGTTCGAAGTTTACGGCTCTTCATAAGGTGAGACGGTGGAGGCAAATCCATATTCTGATTGAGGATAAGGTTCTGGAGTTGGAGGAGGGACAGAAGAAGCCTCGTCGTATTGCGAGGGCATTCAAGGGGGTGAGTCTTTGAGGGGTGATGGCTTGAGGGGCAGGAGATGATCCTTGGTTTGGCGAGGACTGAGGCGGATTGAAGAAGGGATGTTTCGGGGATCATGTGGCATAATTGGTCTGATTGCAGGTTGACTTTGGTTGATCGCGGGTTGAAAAGCATATTCGGGATGGCATGGAATGCTTATGCCGATGGACTGAATCTGGAGTTTAAATTTCTCTCATATGGATGGGGGGGACTTTGTGGGATATACCTGTGCTCACATCTTTTCCGTTTGGAGTTATTAGGGGAGTTGTTACATCTGACACAACTTGTTAATCTCTCTTTCTCTTTTCGAGGGGAAGGAGGGATAGCTAAAAGTAGTTATGGATAGGTTGTACGGTAGAAAAATCGATGACTTGTAGACTTCATATTTGGGAATTGATTTTATGACTGGAAAGTTCTAATTTGCCTTGGGTATTTAACGAGTGTGGATGATCCGTCTTTGTTTACATGTTCAATAGAAATGCTCTCGTTAGTCACGTAAAGTTTCAAAAGGGACGGGAGACATTCTGTGAAAACATCGTTACTGCTTAAATGACTCAGATAACTCCTTGGACGACGATGAAAATCTAGAAACTAGATACAATGCATACAATCTCAGACCAAGACCTTCTTTTGCAACATCCTCGTTATCCCATTATTCAAGCCCTCTTCTCGAATCTCACGACAGACACGTTAGGTAGAATGAAACCGAAAATTGAGAAAAAGAGGGAAAAGTTTACCTCCCTAAGGGATTGAGATGGAAATTAAAAATCGAGACTTGGACTTGAACTAGGAGTGAGCTTGTTACTCGGAATTGATTGGGGGAAGAAATTCTTGTTGTGTTCTCTCTGATGATATTTTTTGGGGGATTTTTCGGTATGAAAAGGGATTTTGTATGTAGTTCATTTTTAGGATAAGGAGGGGGATATCCTGATGGGTTGGAACGGCGCGATGAATGCTGAAAGTAAAAGTAGACGACTATGATTTTTCTTGTTACCGTGTTTGGAAGCCTGCTCGGGAGAAGGCAAGTTGGAGCTATATATCACAAGTATGAATGCTAGTATGTAGGATGCGGAGAATGCTTGATCTGGGGGGAATTTGGGAGTTGAAGGGGAAAAGGTGAAGAGGAAGAGATGAAGGGAAAGAGTTGAGGATTTTGAGTGTTTAGAGCGTCAATGAGTTTGGGTCGGATGGTGAGAAGGATGTTGTTTTCGTTTATAAGGCTAGGTGTTGAGGGAAGTTGAGGAGATGTTTGAAGCTATCATTAGGGAATTTTATTCGATTGTGGGGAGGGGGATGGGATGGCAGTATTGTTGGGTTGAATTTCGAAGAAGTGAACACTCGCTTAATTTAGACAGTATATTTAATGGTTGAACACATGGTGATGCGGAGTAACGGACACTAGGTTCTGGATCTTGGGACTTATTCAAACTCTTATGTTTGGCAACACTTACGTACATTAAATTTGCGCGTGGTGTTGCACATCTGTTCTACTGTCTCAGTACTTTTTGCGGACTTTCCCGTAGATGACTTGAGTTTTCTGTGTTTGTAGTATGACATTGTTATACAATGTGACTCGTTCATTGGTATTGAGACGGGTAGGTACATGTTTTCCCCGCCCTGTTTAAGGATGTTAGTAAGCACTAAGATGGATAAAATGAGAGCAATTATTTTCTTGTAGCTTCCATTGATGTCAAGTTCCCAATACTGACCGTCTTTTTGAAGAAGACATGCCCTCAATTGCTTCCTCTGCTTCTTATCAATTGAACTGCTGGTTATTTCAGCTCTTTCTAGTGTGACCTGAAGGTATGTTCGTACCTCTCAGTTTCGGAGAGAGGCTTATGGTGTTACATAAACGGTAACACAAGGATCCAGAAGAGGATAACAAAGCAACTTAATAGACGGGGATTATGAATATATAAAGGTAGGAAAACCGTCTTTTGTATCTTAAATCCACGAACCTCCAACTCAATTGCATATTCGAAACACAAAATCAAACCACACTTCCTCTCAAAATGCACCTCCAACATCTCGTCGCACTTCTACCCCTCGTCTCCTTCACCACTGCAGTATATGTCTGCTCAGGCTATAAGTGACGTCCCCCCCTTGTGTTTCCATTAATCCTCATCCCACCCGAACACCACCTCGCTAACACCCTCTCTAGATATATTACGGGCGCTTGCAGTGGACCTTGTATCCATGTTGACATCGACCTTGATCAACGCATCGACACCCCGGGGACAAATTGCATTTACAATCACGACTATGATGTGGGATTCAATCTTCTGGTCTGCTCTGGTAGTAATTTGGGTGGGGATTGTTACAATTTGCAGGAGTTGCAAAAGACAGACATTACAGGGGATTTCAATTGGCATACACCGGGGACTAATAGTATTTTGAGGACTGGGGTCTGATACTATTACGGATAAGGAAGTGAGGTGACAAGAGAGATGGTCAGAGATGGTCAGAGCCGACAGGGGCCAATGATTCGAGTCAACAATTTCTGTGTTTCTCCTTCTTTCATCCCCCGATGTGGTCTTATTTTCGTTTTCTTGTGCGATGTGAAATTATCTTTGTACCTCTGAAATGTGGGACGAGGAACTTGTATGTTAAGGTAACACGGGACACGAAAAGAGGGGAAAGAATCACTCGACCAGTAAACACATGAATGATAAGCGAGGACGAACTGGACGAGACACATAAAATTAACACAAGTCCCTTCAATTTTCTATGCTCACTTCTAAGTCGGTACCAAAAATTTCCCTTTCTCAAAATACAGATCGAGCAAACCAACTTTTCTCGTTTCATTCTATACCAACCCTGGAAAAATGCACTTGCAAAATCTAATCACTCTCCTCCCGTTCCTATCCTTTACTACAGCAGTAACAGTATGCTCAGGCTTCCAGTAATTTTGCTCCTCTACCCTTCCCCCATACTCCCACTAACACCCCCAAAGGTCAAACACGGGTGGCTGCAGCGGTCCATGTACAAATTACTATATCTCCCTTAACGAAGTTATCAATACCCCTAACACCAACTGTATCTACAACTCCGACTCGGATCCTGGTTTTAATCTTCGAGTCTGCTCTGGTGCGAATTTGAGTGGGAGATGTTCGAATATGCAGAGTTTGCAGAGAACGGATATCACGGGAAGTTTTAATTGGCATACTCCGGGAACAAATAGCATTGAGAGGACTGGGAATTAATCCTTCGCTGATTTGAGAGGCTGGGGGGAACTTTGTGGTCGTGAGGTTCGTGGTGCTTGGATAAAGGGTGACTGGATTTGCGATTTATGGGATTCAAAGCAGTTGGAGGTGGACGTGTGTGAATGGGGCCTAATCTAAATTGGACAGTAGATGCGGGGCTTCTTCCATGATGATTTTCACTCTTCTAGACACACGACAACAACAATTGAGTTTTTAAAATTATACATTAGAATGTAATTCCACCCAGATCAGATCTCCAAATCAAAACAGCTTCTGATCTCAATCTAAGAAATAACCACAAAGAACCCAAGAGGACAAGTAGCGCTATCCTGCTTGAAAACAAAAGTGGTATCAGTACTGCACAAAGCCCCACTAACAATCATCTTCTTCTGTCCAGGCTGAATACCACAATCCCCAACATTGATGGTATAAGCGTTTCCGGGTTGTAGTACCGCCGGTGGTTGAGGAGGACTTGGTCCTGGTGGAGGTTGCGCGTTATAGGTCGTCTTCTCGGTGGCACCGCTATCGAAAGCGTAACCAGTGAAGGTAAAATGACCCGGCCCAGAGTACCCGTATGGGCTGAATGTTTGAGTTGGGAAATTTGGGAAGAGGAACTCGAGAGTGCATGTTTTCCCTAATGCTGAGCCAGGGATTTCGAGATTGAAGATTGTGCACACATCGTTTGGAGTAATGATAGGGAGGTCTACGCTCCCAAAAGCGACGTTAGGTTGGCTCTTAGAGATGGGGACCATGAGGGTTGGCTCGAGGAAGTTTTTGCGTGGGAGGGTTCCGTTGACTGGACAACTTGGTGGGTTTGGTCTGTAGTGGTGTCGTCCCCCTCTTTCGTTATCGTCTCTTTCCCTTGCGGTAAGCACGCGGGAAGAGATAATCTCCAGTGGAGAAGGAGAAGCGAGTGTGGTTGCCAATAAGGCCGAGAGAGTGATAGCAAGCTTCATGATGTCGAGTTTGAGAAGTGATATGTCGATATATGGCCGCGTTTTCTTAGGGATGAACAGATTGCTGATTAAGTCCAACTGAAAACAATTTAAAAAACCTTTCGAGAGGAGAACGAATCCTTTTATATCCAGAGTTGACGCAAAGTCATTCTAATATCAGCTTTCAATTTTGCTCAAAGCAGGTATACCAAAAAGCCAGGTCCGGACCTCCAAACCTATACTCAGCCTCATGCGAGGGGTTGCCAGTCATGATCACACAACCTGGGGGATCAGCATGCAGCCCGACCCACAAACCGTTCAGCTGGATACGAAAACTTTACATGAGACGAATTGAATTAGTTTAATGGCGCTTTTTTATGGCGTGATGCAAACGTTGCAATTGGCTGCTTGTCGGAGATCACGTTGGGGAACTCCGAGACCATCACATATTATTTACTCTGCGTATGCATAGACAGTTGACATCCTCAGTATGGCTAGGACTCAGAAACAAACTGAAATGAGCGGTAATTACGAGAAGAATGTCTCTCAATGTGTATCTATGGCCCAAACGTGCATTTGACGTGGAAAGGAACCAGTCACTCGGGTACTAGTTAAGCGAGAGGTCTAATGTAAGGCACAAGGTTAGCGGAAACCTTTTTCACATCGAGGCATTATTTAATGTATCAGCACAGTAGGATTTTTATGGTTGTGGAGATTGAATTCTCAGCCAGTTCCCCTTGCTTTGATGGCCATACCAAGGAGCTGTGTTCATAGTCTAGTCATAGATTGTCAGGTTCTAAATACTACATGTCAGCTCTATCCCTAACATGTGGCAGAAAATAAGGCACGTGACAGCTATTTTACTTTCATTACTTTCAGATAACAAACTATCTTGGTAATACGACTAATTTGTACAACTCAAATGAACCCTGAAATAAACTTAAAGTATTGTACCCGAAGATAAGAGGTTTCTCAGCTTCAGCACAATTCACGTACAAATATTATAAAAATACGGTACAAAATACAAATCCCCGCGCGCCTTACAAGCAGGACTCACTAAATTTTGAACCAAGGCGCAGCATTGATCGAACTTTCTGAAGTGGCTAAGACAGCTTTCTCTAGTGAAATTACAGAAATCGCCAAACAGCTGTTGACTACTATTAGTGTAGCTACGCAAGCCCCCCCCCCCAATAAATGCAATGTCCTCGAACTCCAATTACACGCCCACCTAAGTGCACTCTCAGCCTCTTATTCGTAAATCTGCATATCCGCCATCTGGAACCTGAACCCGTTCTCCAGTGGTGCCCCACGAAGTTTACTAGCAACAACCTTCACATATCTAACCTCCTGTGCCGGGAAAACAAACACCTCCCCTTCACCAGCTTTCGTCCCCTGGTATCCAACTTCCGTAACAAGATCCTTCCAAGTCGTCCCATCACTTGACCCTTGGATCTTGAAAACAACAGGAAGACCAGAACCCGTACCTTCAAAGACATCGCTTCTCGGGAAAAGTACTACTTTCCCAACAGTCTGTGAACTCTGAAGATCAACTTGAACCCATTCCGTAGCATCAGCTGAAGAATGAAGAACCGATGTCCATCCCGAACGACTATTGGTGCCGCCATCTATATTTCCATCCACGAGGTAGCTTGCGTCCCAGACCGAACTTCCATCTGTAGAACTAGCAGTAACCAGTTTCCCAGCTGCAAGATCATTTCCAGTAGCTGATACATAGATGGCAGGTGCACCCCAAGAGGTCCAGCCGTAATTGGTATTCCCGGTTGTTGCCAAGGTGACTGAGATAGTTTGACCAGCCCACTTGGTCACATCCACCAACATTGGAACCCATCTTTTCCAAGACCAGTAGTTTGGATGAAGATGGAAGCCAGATCCATAAAGGCCTTCTCCGTTGATGGATGCTTGGAAGGTCACTTCACCACCGTTGGGTCCTGCTCCGTCCTGTATTCCCAGCGAGGTCCAGAAGTTGATTCGTTCGCTTCCATATATGGATGGTAGAGTTACGGAGTAAGTGATGGTACCTCCTACTGCAGAATAGACACTCTTCCTAACTACATCTCCTACTGAAAGGTTCGCTACGACCTGGTTATCTGGACCTGTGGAAGTCGCCTTCGGGAATAGGTCGTATAAATCGACGATTTTCTTTCCTGGATTCCACGGTGGAGGTTGAGTATATCTCTTTGTGTTCCCGAAATCCTTGAAGAATTTAGCCAGGGCATTTCCAAATGTATCTCCAAAGTTAGGCGAATCAAAAATGGCGTATTGGTCTTTGATTTCAGAGTTCTCCCAGGAATTTGGACACAAGATCTTCATGCCGTCATTGAAGAGCGTGAGGATGTTGTTATAACTGATTGTTGGATCTGAAGACTGCGGGTTGAGTTCGAAGTTGCCATAGTTGTTTCTGCCTTGTCCGCGAGCTGCGTTGTCGACCATTCCGAGATTTTCTGGCTTCCATCCATAGTTGGTGAAACCACCGGCTCCGTTTGCAGCGGTAAAAGTATCAATACTATCTGCAAATCCGTAGTCATCTTGTCTCGGTGTTCTACTCATTAGTAAATGTCCCTAAAGTTGGAGGAGGAAACTCACTGATGACCATAAACAAGCGTTCTCTCCAGCCCAGCCTGTTCCAACCACAAAGTCTCATCACTTGTCGAATGTACAATCAGCAGAACTCTCCACCTCTCCCATTCCTCAAAGAAAACATTTCCAGGGGTGACACCAGTCGGTGGAGTCAGAGCATCCCAACTGGCAAAGTTCGTACCCATAGCCGTGTTGAAATCACCAATCGAGTTGAAGGCGGGAAATCTTCCATTTCCATGATACACACCGCCAGGCCCATAAATACCCGTGTTAGACAACCACATTTTCCACTCCTGAATCGCAAGTGGATTAAAATCAGACTCCGAATTAACCATCAAAGTCTCTGAATCCAAACTAACGCCCGCAAATAAACCAGGATTCGCCTTCGACCATTCCACTAGAACCTTTGCAGCGTCTTGGACGTTCCGTTTCTTGTACTTGATGTACACATCATTCAATCGGGACAGCGTGAAATAATTTGATCCAAAGTTATGACCATATTGACTAACACCCGCACTATTCAGAACCGTAGTTTGTGGTTGAGAAGCGATGAAATCCAGTAACAGATCACCCCAACCACCCGAAGAATTAGGCGTGCAACAATCGGCCCATCGTCCATTGTTCATATGGACCAGGATAGGCAATTGAGCACTGACAGCAAGACCGAGCATATATTCGAGATTCGTAGGGTCGAAATTGTAATCCTTGTCGGCGCCATAGATATCTCGACTCAACGACCACGAGGAGAATGACCATCCAAGTTGTGTATAAGTGCCCGACCCGAGTCGATTTTTCATATCCGTCAATACGGCGAGATCATCGTTACGGGAATTATTTGCCAATGCACCCTCCCAGATAGGAAGAATATACGTAATATCTGAGGGTGAAGTGGCTCGTTCAGAAAGAGTGTGATCGAGAAGTGGGTACGAAGCAGCGAGTGCAACAAACGAAATGAAAACAAGAATGGTCGCAGTCAGCGACGAGAAAACCATAAATCGATTCATTTTGTCCCGTCAATTGAATTAAATTGAAACTCATTGAGTTTGAAGGGATGCTCGCCACAAAGTTGGGGTGGACCTTATACCCAGTGTGTAAAATGCCAATGTAAATTGTGCCATGGTTTTGTGGCCAACTGCCACCCAGTACACCTTCCCACTACGGTCATTCACTCCATCAAATTTACGCGGCTGAGCAAGTCACGATCCTCGACACAATCCTCTTGACAGGAACTTGAAACACTAGCTCCCAGTTCAATCGCACAACCTGGTGACATCAAGGGACCTCGCATCCAGGCAATACACCCCGAAGAAAACGCTTATTCCCGAACAAATAAAAACATCCAGGGCTCATAATAGGCTGGCATTACGAAATTACGTACCGTAAAAGAGATTCGGTTTAGCTAAAATAATGACATCTCGTAGATCTTGACCAACACCCAAAAATTCCTTAGGTCATTAGGCCAACTCTTTCTCCTCAGTGATGCCCTCGTGCTTATGCTCCCCCTCACGAACAGCAAGATCAACTTTCTCACTCGAGATCGTGCGATCGCCAAACTTTCCCGCAATACTCTCAAGGCTCAACTGGTTCGTCTCCGTCAAGCAAGTGTAATACAAAACACCCAAAGATAGTAACGACGCTATGAATACCGCATAGTACTTCCATTTAATTGCATCAAATGCGAAAGGTGTGACTTGACCGAGCCAGATTCCAGATACACCTTGACACAAGGCAGCAATCGACGTTCCATAACCTCTGAGATGCAACGGAAATGTCTCTGCAGCGATGGTGTATAGTGTACTATTGAAAAAGACGGCGTACAGCATCGAATAGAGGAAAATGAAAGCAATTCCTGCACGGGATCCACCTATATGCGTGCCATCGCCATAGAATTTGCTCAAAGCCATGAGAATGGAAAGCATGACCGCGAGGACGATACAGCCGATCCCTAAATACCGAATTAGCTTGGCTTGCCTTAGGAAGAGAAGATGAGCGGAGGAATGACTTACACATGGTTTTTACCCGAGACAACCTATCAGAAACAACGACATTATTGATAATCTGACCTATGATTCCCATGAATCCATAACATCCACTAATCAACAGCACAGTCTTTCCTTTGTATCCTAAGCTTTCGTACAGAATTGATTGGTAGTTCTGGATCGCGAGAGAGCCTGACAATATTCCAACTTGCATCACCATAATCGCCATAGCTGTTCGTTTGATATTTTGTTTGTTGAAAATTTCGAGTAATGCGTGGCCAAGGGAGGCATTGGTACGTTGCTCGGCCTCCAATCTGATTTGTTCTCGGATTTCGACTTCGGAGCGGAGGTAGAATTCATTGTCTTCGTCAGAATACAGCCTTCGAAGGTTTTCGTGAAATTCTTCGTAACGTTCTTGTTGAGCCACTATTGCAAGAGAAACCACATGTCAGCTTTGTTGTTTTAGTGGCAGATTGGGAAACATAAAACTTACACCACCTTGGGGACTCGGGCAAGAAAAAAGAGAGAACGAGAAGAACGGCCGCACACGGTAGTTGCAGTCCTAGAGCAAGTCGCCAGCTAGTGTTTCCAGAAGCAAATGAGCAAGCATAGCCGATCCAGTTTGCCAAACAGAATCCAATCGCAACTAACATTCCAAATATTCCCACGAGTCTTGCTCTCTCGCTTGGTTTGGCGAGTTCGGAGATGTAAATTGGGATCGTGGGGTTCAAAATGCCGAGTGCGAAACCAGCGACGAAACGGCCAACAATCATCAAAGGAACACCGTTGGCAGCGCACTGGAAAGCAGAACCGACGATGGTGAAGAAAGTACTCCAGGCAAGTGTTTTTCGACGACCAAGTTTTTCAAGTAGAAGACCATTAATCAGACATCCGATAGCATTCCCCGCAGAGCCCATAGAGACGATAGCTCCCGTGAGACTAGTAACATGTTTAGTACCCTTAGGAAACATGTACTCATTAAAGGATGTTTGGCCAAGAGTTGTAGCGATAATACCCAAATCGATGCCAATGACCGCTCCACCAAGGGACATGGACAGGATGTAGAGGAGGAGTCGTTGTTTTCCCTTCATTTTGTTTGTTTTTTGTGGAGAGGGATGGAGGTAATAAGATGGCAGGAGTATGAAGTTTGAATTATGTAGATCCTCATAAGCTCATTTCCCTCGCTCAGTCGTCGGCTATCCAATTCACCAAGACAACAAAATGTTACACAGATTAAGAGCAAGCGCAGAATTGAAGAGAATAAATAGACAGGCCTCGAGCTTTCATTGATAATCGTAGCTACCATTCACTTGAAGGGGCAGTTTCGCTTCCCCTTCTGTCCCACCTACTTATTGCCCACAACGCTCTGCATTATC
Source organism: Hymenoscyphus scutula (assembly GCA_001399465.1). Classification (NCBI taxonomy): domain Eukaryota; kingdom Fungi; phylum Ascomycota; class Leotiomycetes; order Helotiales; family Helotiaceae; genus Hymenoscyphus; species Hymenoscyphus scutula. The sequence continues at coordinate 121,855 of LKTO01000047.1, read as the reverse complement.
CCGAGCTGCATAATCGCCGGACTTGCAGTGTTTGCTGAATGCTTTTGAAGGGATTAATTGGACTGAAGCAAGATGGCATGTTACCTTGTCGTCTGAAGCAGTTTGCTGGTTGGATAACGGTAAGAGAACTAGTCAAGCACATGAGAGGGGTCACACCTACCATTCTGGGGTTGTTCTGGGGTACCCCGCATTTGCAGCTCAAATCCCTTGTTTTGATGAGGGTCTGGTGGTCCGTATCCAACAGCTCGACAGCGAATTTGGGTATGATGCGACGATGAGTGCCACAATGCTTGTTGATTTGGAGAAAGCTGACAGGAGGCATGGATGTTGGACGACCTCGTGATGTTCAAGGAGGCCGAGGGCGTGAAGGAACAGATTGAGGTGGTTGGTTGTCTGTTGATGTGAGCTGCTGTGCCGATTTGGAGCGGGCCGATTTTACAATCACGTGGGTCAAGAACTGAATCATGGAAATATGTACATTTAACTCAGGGGTTTAACTAAGGGTAAATGGTTTTAAATAGATATTCTCAAAGAGAGGGCGGGCACAGAAGAGAGTGAGAGTCACGTGACTAATCTTGGGGTCGCTTACGAGTACGGACTGAGGTCAAACGAATGTTTTCTCCCAGCTTTACGTCATCATTTTCCTACAAAATAATGAGATGGCTGCTAGGGCTGATGAAGCTGGGAAAGGTTTGATTCTGATACGACAGCGGTACGAGATTAAGGTCAGGCTTACCCGGTAACCTCCATCCAACCAATCGTGGGCCCACTTCCCGAAATAACTTCATGTCTTTATCACTCCAATACTTTACAATCCATGAGGAGCACTCTTGAGTTGCTCGAACCAATTCGCGTCCTCCAAGTTGAGAGATCCACGCTATTCTCCTTAGCTTCAAGAATTGCCAAACGCCAGTCACGATGTCCCCAATTATGATCTCAATCATCTCTGCAGTCGTTCTCACAATAGGGTGGAATCTACTGCGGCCAGCTACTTCTCGAGACCCCAAACAACCTCCTGTGGTTCCTTCGTCCATACCCTTCGTAGGACATATCATTGGGATGCTCAGACTCCAGGGCAACTATCTGGCCTCATTGAGGTGCCCCCCCCCCTTACCCCACAACATATCTATCTATTATATATGGTCTTTTTCTGACGAAACCAAGCGCAAAATATCCCTCTTGGCCAATCTTCACACTTGAGATATTCTCTGGCAAAGTCTACGTAGCCACTTCGCCGGATCTCATCCGGACCCTATATGGCAGCACTAAATCATTGTCGTTCTTACCCTTCACAGTAGCTTTTACTGAGCGGGTTCTCGGGGCGAGGAAATATGTTATCGATGTCTTATCAGCAAATAATTACGAAAACGATTATATGCATGGAATCGCCGGTGCATATTCCGGTCTAAGCCCGGGGCCAGATCTGATAGAGACAAATCGCAGGTCTTTAGAATCTCTAGCAGAGGAATTGAATGCCATTGGAACTTCCGAGCAACCGAAAGAGTTTCTACAATGGATGAGATATTCTTACGCGATCTCCTTATCGAAAGCCTTTTATGGACCTGATAATCCTATATTGGATAACCCGTCATTTATCCCAATGATTTGGTAATTAATCCCCTTGGGCTGTGAGCTACAAGAACTAATTGTCATCAGGGAATTCGAAGCAGGCATCCCAGCGTTATTTTTAAACATTCTTCCATCTATTCTCGCACCAAAAGCATATAAAGCTCTCAAAACAGTTTCACCGGCTTTCGTCGAGTACTACAACAAGGGATTGGATAAAAACGCAACTCAATTCATTAAATCCAGGGCCAAAGCCGCTAGAGGTAGTGGTCTCACCAATCAAGATATTGGCGGCTTCGAGATTACAATTATCTTCGCCAGTCTTACGAATGCTGTGCCCAATGCATTTGCCATGCTATGCAATATTCTCGCAAATTCCGAACTCACAGAGGAGATATCAAAAGAAGTTGCCGGTGTTACGACCAAATCAGTTGTCGATGGAGTAACTCAAGTGACTATCGACACAACCGCATTCAATGCAAAATGCCCATTGCTCGTCGCTGCGTGGCAGGAAACGCTACGAGTCTGCGTCAATGCAACCTCAGTACGCGCAGTAGTGGAAGATGTTGTCTTGAAGGACAGCTACGCTTTCCAAAAAGGAAGTGTTGTTCAACTCGCAGCTGGTCGTTCCCATGAGTCAGAGAAAATCTGGGGTAAGGACATTTCAACATTCAACCCTAGAAGATTCTTGAAGAAAGAGAACCTTACCAAAGAGGAGAAAAGAGCGCAAACGCAGGGACTCATGCCTTGGGGTGGTGGGAAACATCTCTGTCCCGGACGGCATTTTGCTTTTACTGAAGCTGTGGGGTTTGTAGCAATGGTTGTTTATGGGTTTGAAGTTAGGATGAAGAAGGGGTTGGGCAGAGTTGAGATGCCACCTTTCAAGGTTCAGCAGTTGGGTGAGAATTCGAGAAATCCAGCTCATGATATTGAGGTGTTGATGAGACGGAAAGAGGAGTTTAAAGACGCGAGGTTTGGTTTTAACGTTGACCCTTCTCTGAGTGTTAGTAAGGAGCCAGTCATTGGAATTAACTGATCTTGGTTTCCCATTTTGGCAAGTAAATAATTTTGCATAGCCAGTCTCAGTCTCAATCTCAATATCAACAATGTCGGCTCTCCGTTTTTAGACTCGCTTAGGCAAGATAGGTTTTGTATAGACGTCACTAGGTGAAGGCGCTTCGTGAACGTGGAACCACAGAACGGTTACCGAGCGAGGACTATCAACAACAACACCTCGACCCACTAGCCATCTCTGGCATGTTCAGTTTCATCTCAAACTTTACTTTCTCAACCAAAGTATATTATTTTAATTCAAGTTTTCCGATTATATGGAGTCAATCAGATAAGATATATGATATTCGAGGAAGTGGTGGCCGATGCACCGTTTACAGCTTTCACATTTCGCCTTCCCAACCGAGAATAAAGCTAGCTACAAAGACACAAAGTCATAGCTAGATATTTCCAAAGCTCTATGAATAATATGATATACCCCTCATCCCCCATCCCAAACGCCTCGCGTGCAAATTTTTCTTTCTAAAACCAAAACTTAAACCAAAAAAACAAGCCATGAAATCCCCATCCAAAGAATTTGTCGTTATCATTATACTCTTTCCCACTTCCCACTCCCCACATCTCCTTTCTTTCCATTCCACCCCTCACATCAATCCAATAGTCACATCACCTAGCAAAAAAAAATACATTAGTCCATCACTCAACCTGCCTCCCTCAAAATTAAACATACCTTTCACACGCGCATACAAATCAACCTCAACCTCTAAATCAAGCTCAATCTTGATCTTTAAAGAGCTGTCGGCCTCTGGTTTATATGGACGGTCCTTGATTCTTGATTCGCGGATAGGAGAGGCGCGGTAGCCTTCGGCTCTTGCGGGGAGTTGTTGTTGGAGTTGTTGGTTTTGGGCCATTTGTTGTTGGGGGAGGGGGGAGGGTGATTGTTGCGAGGTTTGGGATTGGGTGTCGGTTTCGTTTGAAGACATGATGGGTGGTTGGGTTTGGGGGGGAGGGTGTTGATGGACTGGTTTGCTTTCATTGTTAGTGATGGGGTTTTTGGACCGGGGGGTTGGGAAACGTACGTACGGATTTCTTCCGGAAGGGAGGAACTTGGGAGGGATTGTTTTGGTATTCTTTTTTTTAAAAAAAATAATAGAGTATAATTAAAAAAGAATTAGGAGAGTACCATACCTCGACTTCTTATAAGTAAACCTCTTCCTCTCTTACGCATTCCCATTTTCCACCGCATTTCTTGATTTCCCCATCCCCCCGATGCATCGTGATGTTCAGCTTGCATGCTACGTCATATTACGGTGCCGTTTTCTATTATTGGTGGGGTGCGCCTGTGGGATTGTGGAGTACCCTTGTTTACGATCCGTTGGAATTGGGTAGAGATCTTCTTAATTTCTTAGGGGTGCGTCATGAGGATGTGGTCATTGATTTGATTCGTTTTTGCCGTGTTTTCGATTAATTAACTATTGAAGGGTTTTCTTGGAAGTTGGCTACTTCTAGATCTCAATCTACTGGCATGGATGGGTCACCCTTTTGTGGCTGGTCATGTGATTTTGAGAGAGAACCTAGAAGGGCTGAAGAACAGACAGTGAACGAAGCTATTCACAAACCGAAACGGGCCGTGCCGATGCCAATACACTACTGAAGACGCCGAGAGTGGCACCTGTTGAAAAGAACCCGGGATCCGTTCCTAGAGGTACGATCGAAGTCCCGGGGGTTCTGATTTTGAAATTTTATATTGTTTATGTTGTTTGTCTATATTTATGTACCCACAGACATAACTGCAACCTTGGTATCCGTCCCCCCAAAACTGAAAACGCCGACCGCTATGCTGTTCCCCCCTATCTCCTTCCAATCTCCCTGTTCCAATAATGTATATACAAACCCCCAAACCCACCTTCATATGAAATCAACCCCTCCTACCACTCATCTCCAGAGAATGATCAAGCGGACACCCACAAGGAGCTCTCTTCCTAACCCCCTCATTCTCATTCCCATTTTCGTCGCCCTGATCAAGTTCCCTCTCCTCTACCTCCCCCTCCTCCTCCTCACAGTTAATCATAGGTAAAACCTCCTCACTATCACTTCCCCTCTTATGCGCCCTCATCCAGACCCTCCCCTCCTCCGAGAAAACGACCGGCCTAATCTTCGCCCACCAAACCCAATAAACAACCCCCAGCCCCAGAATCCCAAGACTGGTCGAGGGATAAGTGTACCATCGAAACCTCTCCCCTCCCCCAAGTCCCTCCGAGGGTTTAATCCAAGGCATAACAAGCAACAAAATATTACTCGCCGCAAAGACGATGGTGTATATCTTCTTAGCTTCATACCCCTGATGACCCTTCCAGTTCTCCGAAGGCGTCATTTGGAGGTACAGAAGACCCAAGGAGATAGCGACGGAGATGACTGAGACGGGGTAACCTCCGATGTCGACGAGGAAGTTGTAGATTTCCCCGGGGGGCGGGAGGACGATGACGAGGATCGAGACGAGCCAGTGGAGGAAGAGTCCCGGGGTGGCGTTCTCTTCTTCTTCGTCTTGAGATCCGGGTTTTTCCTTGAACATGGGCCCTTTGAAGAAGGATGAGAAAGGTAGCATTCCATCACGTCCTAATTCCATATTGACTCTCGCTTGAGCGAATGAAGTTGCGGCGATGTTGCCAAATGCGGAGATGATGATGAATAGTGGTAAGATGTTCTCGCCCACCTTCTGGCCGAAAACATTACGGAAGAAGTGGCCTGCGATGAGAACACCAGAAGAGCGAAAATCTTCCCGGGAGACAACTGCGAAATAGGCAATGTTGGCACATATGTAGGCTGCTGAAACTAGGAATAAAGCGATAGGTGCTGCGCGTTTAAGCGTTGGTATTGGGTTGCGAACTGAAGATAAAACTTGGTTGGCCGTACTGTAGCCCCGGAAGCAATAGAGAATTTTGAGAAGCGCCGTAGCATAATCGTGTGGTTGCGTCGAGGAACCGGCAAAGGTATTTGAAAAGTTCTTTTGAGCGGTAGTGAGATAGTTGTTGTGATCGGAGAAAGGCAGATAGCCATCAGGCCGTAGTCGTCTCGAAGCGACTGGTAGAGGCGATGAGGAAGAACCAACTCCCATGTAAACGCCAGCTATTCCAGAAAGAATAACTACTACTAGAATTATCATTTTACCAACCCCCAGGATATTAATGATTCGAAGTCCAGCTTTTTGATATCGCGCATGAATATAACAAAGAAGAGTGATCACCCCCACAGCTACCAGTCTTACGTTCCAACGATTTGCCTCAATCTCCATTGCATACATTACGTACTCCCCGAGTACTATGCAATTGGGCGTTGAAAAGCCGAGGAGCACAACATAACTCATGAACATACATGTCGCCAGCATGTATGGTTTTTTGAAGATTCGTTCCAGATAAATTCGTTCGCCTCCTGATCGTGGTATTGCTGTTCCGAGGTCAAGGTACACGGCAAGGCCGCAAAAAGATATGAGGGAGCCCAGGATCCATAGCGTTATTGAGGCACCAACGGAGCCCACCGAGTTGAATATCGAGGACGGTATTGAATAAATTCCCACACCAACGGTTTTCCCCAGGATGATGTTGATAGCCGAGAAGGTCCCCAGTTTGCCAGACGAGGATGAGGTATTAAAGTTTGGGGTAAGTGGTAAAAAGCTCGAGCAAGATGGTGATACCAGCGTTGTACTTGACGAAAGGCGATCATCTTCTGGGTGTTTTCCGGAATAGATGCTCGAATGTTTCCGAGGAGATGGAAAGTTGAAGGTTCTTGGTGTACTAAGATATGTGGAGGTATTGATCGATGCGTATGAATGTTCAGTATTAACCGAGAGGCCATTAGGTCCCAAACTTTCATCGTGTATGGAAGCCTTTCGAGGCACTCTTCGGGGAGTTACTGGTGAGAGGCAATTGCCATCGAGGAGATTGCTCCGTAACGGCGAGGTCACAGTGGATATGATTCCAAAGGATTGCGATCTCGAGCGGGAAAACCCTGCCATAGTCACGAACGAGGAGGGGTTGAGGATTTTGATATTGCAATTAGCGCGCCCTCATTGAATGCTCGGAAAGGAGGTTCGATTAAGAGGTGACCACTATGCAAACTAGTCGCCTAGCGAGATAGGATGAGCAAGTTCTTTGAACGAGAAGGAAAAAGACGGGTGAGAATGTGACTATATGAGAAGGTATGAGAGTGTTCTTGACGGAGCATTGAGACGAGGAGGGATCAAATGGGAAGCCTATGCAGGTGGCATGCAGGAATAAGATGAAAATGGCCACGGCTGCTTGAGGATTTTCTGTATTCTCACTGGCTACAGTTCTTTCTCCAGTCTCCAGGAGCTCTGTCTTGGGGTTCAACGGGTGTATCCAGGCGAAATCAGACCGTAGAGGGAAACGAATGCCCTAGTAGAGGTCCCAGTATCACGACCAAACACGGCGCTTATTGGACCAGAGGGCCACTGAGAAATTACTAGTTCGTCAGTGAAACGAGCGGCCATGAAGAGCCCGCACTGCAGGACGACGCGAACTTCGGCTCCAGGAGTCAAGGAGATGAAGTGGTCGACGTTCACCGGGAACGAAGTTGTCTGATCTGCTTCCCCTGAGCTTGATCTGAGCCCAATTGCTTGGTTGTGCTTGGCGAAACTGCCAAGCTGGAACACCGCTGGTGACGCCTCTAACAGGTCCCTGTTTCAGCATGCTGAAGATCTTTAGTGCAAGCCTCGTGACCCGGTAACTACACACACACGACCACCACGACTAGCAAACTGCCACTTTCATAAAGCACGACTAGACGAGGTGATTAAAGTGAAGGGATTTGCAAAAGCTGTGTCAGAAACGCAGGCCTTGGCACCCGCGTTGTAAGAGGGAGGAGAGGAAGGACAAGCCGATCTGGATCTGATGCGCTCCCTTGGCAACCGTTCTGCAGACCTTTAATACGTTTCGCGGTCTTGGTTTGGAATTCGTCGCATGCTATCACATCCGAAAACCCTCCCAAGTCAGTTCAAGGAGAGGTTGATATCTGCTTCTATTCTTCTATGCGTCTAATTTCAATCGATCTAACAACAAGTCGATTTTGTTCAGTAATATCCGGTGGTTGAGGGCCTCTTTCTCGAGTTCATCCTCGGCGATTCTACCATCCAGAGTCTTGACACCGTTGGCAAAAGAGGCACCGTCCTTGTTGTTTATGCCAATTGGCTGAGGCGTGCCCACATCGATTGCCTCATCCGCCACGAGATCTGAGCCCTCTGCACCGGCGGATTTTGGTCGTGTACCCGGTCCGTCGTCTGAGATGATCTGCTCGTCCTCGTCCATGATTTCCTCCAACCCTGAATCCTCGAAACCGAGTCGAAAACGTTCGGATAAATAGTGGCGAATACTAAAATTGGGTCAGTTGTCTTGGTCGACTCGCCAAACATTGATCCACAAGTGCTCGTAGTATCCGTGGTCATAAGTGAGACTCCCCTACTAGAGGATCTCGAATACCAGTGATATTCTAAACTAATTCGCACAACATTGTTATTGTGCGAGCTAGTCCCGAAAACCAGCCTTTAGACTTTGCATTTGAACTGTCATAGCCTGTCCCCCAGGATAGAATCGGAGCAAGAAAACCAACTTACTCGTCTAGCAACTCAATGGTATCAGTCGCCTGTCGATTTTTAATCCGCAAAGCACTCTCCCTGATGAGCTCTTCGAAATCTTCCTCGTCAATGTAATCCTCGAGCCGATATGCCAGATATCGTGCGCTAAAGTGCTCCAGTCGCTGTATCTTAAAAAGCCAACCTGCTCGAATCACATCATATACGTTGATAGCCTCAACTTCTACCTCTTCGGTAGATTCATTCTGGGTTGTGTCGGACCATTTGGCTTTACCATTGCCCAAGGTGCTTATTGCCACAGCGGCCTTAGTTTTTAGTGCTTCAATAAAGAGCATATCAGCGGCAAACAGGACATCGAGAGCCAATTCGATAGGGATATCCGCCTTCTCGGTGTATAAAAAGGTCAAAATAATCTCAAGAACCTCTGGAGTGCATGCTACAGGAATAACATTTAGAAATTCTCCGATTTTCGCCTCTTGGAAATCAGAGGTAAACATGGCTTGAAAATATTCAGATCGGAGAAGCATCGCTCGATGCACTGGAAATAAAACCGAGTTCTTTGGCTGTCGGGAAGGGGACGAAGAACGGGAGGTCGAAGCAGGTCCAATTGGAATCCCAACAAAAGGAACCGTAGATTCTCCAACAGTAAGAGACTCCCGGCCTGACTTGGATTCGACATCATCCACCTCGCCTCCTTCCTTTGCGCAAAGAAGGACATCAGCAAATATGCTATTGTCTCGAGTCCACTTGACGTCTTGAGCCTTGCTCGAGTCCACGACTAGTTTATGTTTGAGAACGTTCCCCCGATACCAAGCCTCAATTTGCTGTGAGGCTCTTATCATCTCGTCTTGATGCCGCTGCCTGGCCAGTCGTCTGTCGCCTCCTGTCAGAATACCCTCTACCAGAGATTCGATTTCTAGCTGCTTGCTGACTTTATCGATCCCCTTAAAGACTTCATCCTCTGTCACAAAACTCTTTCCACTAAGTCCCAAATCTGATGGCACACCTCCCAGATATAAGTAACGCAAGGCAATATGAAATGCTTCTGGAGGAATGGTATTGGGAAGTTTCCATGTAGTGGTTTCCGGCGCGCTCGATAGTTTTTTTGAAAAGTATGGTGATCGCGCGGATAGAATAAACTTGTGCAAATTCCATGCCTCTGAAGCAGCAGTCAAGGATATATCTGAAGTTTTGGGATTTTGCCGAGCAAGGAGGGAGGTAATGTGGGAGGCGAATGGCTGGAGGGGGTCGAACGATTTGGAATAGTCGTAACTCAAGAGAAGGTTGCGAATCCTATTGTTCAGCGCATTATACAAGCATCGCTCGCCTTGGAAGGTATCTCGCTCGCAGAGGGCTCCGGATTCTAGGAGGAGCTGGACGACTTCGTATCGACCGCAGAGGGATGCCTGGTTGGGGAGGGGGGGAGTTAGTAACGGACTTAACATGCTCCAACACCAGAAAGGCCATAGCAACTCACCAATATCAATGGGGTATAATCGAAGCCATCCCTCGCATTGATATTGACTCCTTTGGTAATAGCCTCCTGGCAGCCTTTCAGGTCTCCGATGCGACAAGCATAGCATAAGTCGGAAAACTCCTGGCTGAGGTCGAGTGGACTTTCGTCCCTGAGCTTCCCTTCTTGGATTAGTTGATGCTCCTCTTTGAGTTGGATCTCGAGCTGGTCCTTTCGCAGGGACATTTTGGAGTGAAGTGAAGTAAAGCTATGCAGATAAGAAGAATGTAGGGTAAGAATAGAAGAAGTGGTAGGCAATAAAACGAAAAGGTATGGAGGGGGGAGGAACATGTGGGGTAGAGATACTCGAGAGCTCAAGGGGTGGCGGCGTGGCGGCGTGGCACAACCTTGTCGCTCTCGTTTCCCAGCCGACGTCCGCCCTCGCAAACAACACAACATTCAGTCAGTCGGAGAAGCAATCATTCACGAAAATCAATCCACGACAAATCCCACCAATTTCGACTCCACGACAACCATTCAATTCAAAATAAACCCATTCAGCAATCCTCACATGGACCTGCCTCTTTGCTAATCACGACTCAACAACAGCAAGAATCACGCGCGGCCACCATGTCGCAAGCAGACCACTACGAAACCCTCGAGAAGATTGGTGAGTGTTCCACATGGTGTCTGTCAAGCAAGACTGTTACTAATACGGGTGCGCTTCGTAGGACATGGCTCCTTTGGCATCATCCGGAAAGTGCGCAGAAAGGCAGATGGCCAGATCCACTGTCGCAAGGAAATCAGCTATGTCAAGATGTCGCAAAAGGAAAAGGAACAACTGCACGCCGAGTTCCAAATCCTCTCCTCCCTCCACCACCCGAACATCGTGCGCTACTACGAACGAGAACACTTCAAGTCAACACAGGACCTACATCTGTATATGGAATATTGCGGCAATGGGGATTTGGGGCGCGTCATCAAGGACTTGCAATTGAAAAAGACATATGCCGAGGAAGGGTTCGTATGGAGCATGTTTGCCCAGTTGCTGGCTGCTCTATACCGCTGTCACTATGGAGTTAATCCACCCGAGGTTGGCGCGAATGTGATGGGGTTGGGAAACTCTGCGAAGCCCCAGAAACCCGCCAGTGGAACTATGATTTTGCATCGGGATCTCAAGCCTGAGAATGGTAAGGCTTTCGCATCAATGTCTCGGCTATTCGCTAACATCTCTCAGTATTCTTGGGAGAGGACAACTCAGTAAAGCTTGGTGATTTCGGTCTCTCTAAGATCATGCAATCTCATGATTTTGCCTCTACCTACGTCGGCACTCCATTTTATATGTCTCCTGAGATTTGCGCAGCGGAGCGATACACTTTAAAGTCGGATATTTGGTCACTTGGTTGCATTATCTATGAGCTTTGCGCTCGGGAGCCACCTTTCAATGCCAAATCTCACTTCCAGCTTGTGCAGAAAATCAAGGAGGGAAAGGTTGCACCTCTGCCAAACATGTATTCTTCCGAATTAAACGCAGTCATCAAAGACTGTCTCAAAGTTAACCCCGAAAGAAGACCAGATACTGCAACACTGCTCAATCTCCCAGTCGTCAAACTTATGAGAAAAGAAAAGGAAGTTGTCGACTTGGGAAGAATTGCACGAAACAAGGACAGGCTTGCCAGTCAAAAATTAGAACAAGTCCAAGAACAACTACGCCAATCAGATAATTTGCGCCAGGAAATGAATGATTCGCTCCGAAGGGAATGGGAGGTCAAGGCTCAATTAGAAATCACTCGCCAGGTCCAATTGGAGATTGAGAGACTACAGAAAAAGTTTGACGATGAGGTTAGTGCAAGGGTAGAACTAGAGCTTCAAAAGCGCTCAACTACACCCGACTTGCACGCAGTACGAACGGCCAACATTCAACCTGAAGAAGTTCCATTGCCAAGGTCTGATTCAGCAACGGACAATTACCAATCCTCGTCCTATGGCACTAGTGTCAACAGTAACTTAACGTCGTCCACTGACTTAACGGAATACTCAGATGGTTCCCCTGAGACTGTCATTGCCACAAAGAAGAATACCAGGACACCATTTGGCCGTGCTCAAACTATGTTCGCCGGAACTCCCATGGATGTTGAGATGGCTGACCCATCACCGATTTCTATCGCGTCTCTCTCATTGTCACCTCGCCGTAACGGAGCCACAAAAGCACCTAATACTGGTCGTAACATATTCGCCGCTGCTGCTGGAGGGGAAGCTCGTATGCAGCCAATTCTCATGAACTCCGATGACTCCGATGACGATGACTTGCCACCGATGCCTTCGCCCACGAGGCAAAAGTCTGCCAAAAATCCATTCAAATCTGGTGCTTCCCGGCCGGCTTTGGTTTCTCAAAAGACTGCGCCAATTCACAAGCCTTCGCATTCTAACATATTTAATTCTGCAAAAACAAATACAACACCAACTTTACCAACATTATCGGCTGCGCCTGATCTGCGACCACAAAGTAGTAATGCTAGCCTCAAAGAGCGAAGTCCGTCACCCAACCGTCGCCTCTCCAAGATACCATCCTCTGCAAATCTGAATTCTCATGAAAACGCGCCAGTGTCGCCAACACGAAAGAGTAGTCTGAAGAAGATTAATCTAGGAGACGACCTTAACAAGATTGCTATGAAGAATAACATGATCAAGGCAGGCAGTGGAGGTCCTCTGGCTCCAAAGGGAAGAACACTCGTTGAGTTGGCTCAAGCAAGAGCTGGTGGGCGACAAATCAATGATGGGAACCGAAGTCCGGAACCTAAAGGTCGAGCATTCGCTCAACGTATGGCCGATAAGGTGGCTGCAAAGGATCAAGAGGTCGCTGTGTGGGACCCTGAACGGGAGGAGATGCCAAGTCCATTTCTTTCGAGAACTAGACAAATGCCTTTGAAGAGATATTGAAGAGAGGATGCATGTAATGAAGGGAAATGAAAACGAGGTAACAAGAGGGCGGGAAGGGAAGTGGGGCACACCAGGAAACACGACAAAAAAACAATACATTCGACATCGCATCTTTTCATTTTACTCGTCGCATCACAACACAAGCAAAAAGCTCTTCTTCACTTTTTTCTTTTGTACATAACCTGCATGAACCGGTTTGGGATATGAGGGTTTTGGGGTTTGGTTCTCCACGAACAGTCTGGTCCCCCTCCTATAGGCGTTGTTGGCTGAGGCCCCGTTTTTGAATAGCATCTCTGCTTTGTTGGAGTTGGATTGCTGGGGTATGTTGGAGTTGGATGAGGAGTTTTGTATTATTGTATTTTGAGACGGGTATAGAGAGAGGCGGGGTGTTGCGTAATGGTCGGTTGTGTCTCTTTGGGACTAGATTGAAGCCAGCGTACTTTAGTGCAATGCATTTTATTCAAGTTTTTCTATCTCGTCTTTATGATACGTGGCGTGCTTCGGAGCTGGTTCCTCGATGAGTGAAAAGTATTGGCCCACGCGGGGTCCTTGTTTCAATACTTCTCGGTACGAGAGAACTGATTGCTGTTCTCGGCAAGAACGAAGAAAGCCCAATGTTACGGTGTGAGATATTGCCCTTGTAGCACATCATTCCTCAAGATTAGATATTGCCTCTCTCCCGTCACCACCAGGGATTTTACGACTTCAGTGGCTTGCTCGTAAACTTTTCAGCGACTTGGTTGTCATTAATCTATTTTAATTGCTCTGCTTTCAAAGTAAGGTGGAGTCACGCTGCTCTATCAGAGGGTTATAGCGGTAGAGAAGTGCGAAGTAAAGGAAGAAAACCTTAGTGCGAGTATAGGTGCTAGGTGATTGAAATAGTCAACAAATGGGATATAGTCCACAAATGGGTGCAAAGCTGTGAGACTTTTATTGCTAACTCTCCAGTATCGCATTTCCTACTTTATATGCACCCTTCTGAGAAAGGTACTACTCTACTTAACTCGAACTCGCCAAGTTCTCTAAGTTGCGATGAGCTTCTGGTCCTTTTCCCCCACTCTACTATCTCTCACTCTTATAGGGTAAAGTAGCATTGAAATACCGGAGCCTAACTACGTATGATATTGCCTATTGTGACCCCGAGACACTTTTATTCGTAGATATATAATAGAACTACAGCCTGTTGGAAGAAAAAGAAGAGGCAAGGGTAGATACTACAACGTTGTAGCAGGTTATGCTCTTCGGATATCAAAACTCGTGTACGAGAGCAAACAAAATTCATAAAAAAGACAAAAGAAAGTGTAGATGATCCCTATTATCGCCTTTAAAAGCTTTATTAAGTCTTATAACTCTGCAATAGGTAGTTGTAGTTGCATGGAGGTAGATGTTAACGTGCCTCACATCGGCTCGGGTTTTCTTACTCGAAGAGGCAGGTGATTTGATCAACTCCAAGAATTCAGGGATTGCGAAAATTTTTATCTACTCTCCCGAGTCACAAGAGGCTGTAGAATTATAAACAACAGGGGGCAAAGCAAGAGGCCGACGGGAAGTCATGGGAAGTGAGTGTGCGGGGCAAAAGGTCATTTAAGTAGTCCAGAACCCTGTTTCCATGCCACTGAAGTCGTAAAACTCCCGCCAGGCTGGATGCCCAGAGACTACTCGTATCACCGTTCCATTGAAGACATCATATCTTATGGATTCTTCGAGAAGAATCGCATCTGTGCCTCGAAAGGGAGTGTACTTTCTTTAAATGCAGGTGGCAAGTAACTCCGTCGTCAACCTCTTAATATGCATATGAGCGGCGAAGCTTCTGTTTTGCAGGGATTGGGGCCTCCCGAGAGTCATTTATTAGGGATCATTTATTATGCAGGGAGATTGAGATTTTGGGAATTCTTCCTTACTTATGCGAGTACTCGTACAGATTCCTGTTTTATAGGTTAGACTTCGTCTGTTTTCCGCATTGGTATCTCCGTACTAGAGGAGGTCCCATGCAAGTAGTACTTCTCATAAGAATGAAAATATTCAATGTCGGTTCGTGGGCGAATAAGTAGGTAGTCACCCTGAGGAAATTAAAGCTAGTGCACGCAAGTGAGTATAAGTAGTTGGGGCGTCTAAACCCTCTTAGCTAGTCAATTAATTCTTATTACTTGCTTTTACACCTACACCTGGGTCACCAGTTACGGTACCTGATTTGTCACTATAAGTGATACCAGTAGTGAAAGTCGGCGACGTTCGGAAGCTACAAAAGTCGAGTACTTCCAAATTTCTTCACTTTTCTTGGGAATATTCGTTTTCTGATCACCAGTCGCCATTATGAAGCTCTTGCTATTTTCTGTGGGCCTCGCTTATGCAAACTTCGTAGTTGCACAAGCCTGGTCTGTCTTCGATATCTACAACGACGAATGGAGCGAAACGATTGAGCGAGACGTCTGTATCATCGGAGGTGGATCTAGTGGTGTTCATGCTGCGGTTCGGTTACAGGAATTGAATAAGACAGTCGTGGTGGTGGAACGCAACAATTATCTCGGTGGACATGCACATACTTATGTGGAATCCAGGATTGCTGTGGATATTGGTGTCATCATTTATCAGCAAATTCCAGAAGTTCTCAACTTTTTCCAGAAATTCAACGTCTCACTACTCAATCTAAATTCACCAGAAGCGATCGGAAACCAACCTGGACAACCAGCAAATACGTCCCTTCCTGCACTTTCGTATAGTACCTTTACCGAAGTACGAGATTTCAGAGATGGATCGATAGTTGTCCCTACTGTTCCTTCAGCGGAAGACTTTGATGCAGCTTTTGCTAAGCTCACAGAGGTTTTGGGAAAATACGAATACTTACTCTATGGATACGACTTACCCGACCCTGTTCCGGAGGATCTCTACACCCCATTTGGCGCTTTCATCAAGAAATACAACCTTGAAGCTGCTTTTCCTGAACTCTTTCGCTTCGGTCAGGGAATGGGTGACATGCTTCATGTATCAACAATCTATGCAATCAAATACTTCAACCTAGACGACATCAGACTCGGATTCAAGGAAGGTTACGTGACACCAGCTCATAACGGTACCAAACAACTCTACGACAAAGCAGGAGCCTCAATCGGATCATCGAACATCCTCCTCGAAACCACCATTATGTCCAGCAACCGTCACAACACAAGCTCTGGAAACCCGGAACTCCTCGTCTCAACAAAGGAAGGTCTCAAACTCCTATCCTGTAAACAAATCCTCCTCACAATCCCACCAACGCTCACCAATCTCCGCGGTTGGGATCTCACACCCCAAGAAATCGAAGTATTCTCCCAATACACGACTTCAAACGGGTACTGGGCCGGTCTCGTCAAAGGTGTGGGTCTAAACCAAAGCGTTCTAATCTCCAACGCAGCGGCTAAGACACCATTTAATATCCCCGTTCTCCCCACCCTCTACGCGCTAAAACCAGCTGGTATCCTAGACGACGTATGGGAAGTGAAATTCGGAGCCAATAACCCCACCATGACGACCGAGCAAGTGAAATCTTATGTCGAGAGAGAAATCTCGACCTTACAGAAGGTTCATGGGTTACCGGTTACAAAACCCCAGTGGTTGATTATGGATTCGCACACGCCTTTTCATTTACAGGTTTCTCCTGAGGCAATCAAGGGAGGTTTCTTCAAGGAGTTGACGGGATTACAGGGAGGAATTGGGGGGAAGATGTTTTATAGTGGTGCGGCTTTTCATAGTCAACATAGTTCGTTGCTGTGGAGGTTTAACAAGGAGGTTGTTATTCCCTTGATGTTGAAGAGTGTTTGAGGGGCAGTTTTGGGAATTTGGATACTGAGGGTAAAGGCGAAAAGGATTAGGCAATGTAATCTTTGAGCTCCGAGTATTGTGCCTCTTCTCGTTCATGTGAAGTACACCATCCCATATTTACCAAAGGCCAAAAACGACTAAATCGCAAATCGTAAGTTGTAAACTGCACAATTTATCTTTTTATAGTAGTACCTAAGAGATTATAGATGCAACTTTCTCTCATTTTATATTTCTTACTCTCCAGCTATTCATGTAAAATGAATCGAGGATAGAGAGGCGAAACATAATTTTTTTATACGAATATCAAAGACTATAGATGTAGTGGATGGTTACGCGAAAAGTTACTTATAAGAAAGGGTTAACGGTAAGAAGGCAGTGAGCATGGTAGTAATGCAACAGGAGCTTAAAGCATTTACAATCATTCTCCTTCCTGGTTTTAAAAATGAAATATTTGTCATCTATGATTTGCTAGTTACAATTTCCATCTTGGGCGTCGTATGAAGGGAGGTAATTATTCGGAAAAATGAACGCCAAAGGCTTGTGAGTAGTGGTTTTTGTACATAGAGATACATACATTGTTTCACGGGCTGATTTTCTCAAGTGTCACTGCGTAGAAGAGGGGCTTGTAGTAGATCGTGTTTTGCTATTACTTCCTGGTTATTTACTCAGGATTAATGGTTTCTGCACCCCGCAATTCCCAGAAGCAACCCCCAAGGGTAGCAACATCATTTCTCTCCGGACTGGTTCAATACCCTTGATCAACCCCATTACTTCCCATCATCACATATTTTCTCTGCTATAGCTCTCCAACCCAGTACTTTGTCCAAACAATGTCTCGGAAATTATTCTCTGAGGATCCTAGAAATCTCCCTCCCGAATTGAAGAAGGAAGTGAAAGATTAATAGGGACGTACGATTGCGCTGAACTCCTGTGAACAGGAGATAATCTAGATATTCCGGTTTCGGAATTTAGTGCCTCCCGGGAATCAGTTGCACTCGGGGAACTAGCAGCCTCCTTCAAAATCTCGAGCCAATCATCCGGAAACCCATCATCGTCTTCCTCTTCTTCGGATTCGAATCCATATTCCTCCTCCTCGTCGTCATAGGCCTTTTTATGATTATAACCATCAGGGAATCGATGAGTTTGAGTGGAAAATGTTTCTCTGCACATTGGGCACGTTGGTTTATTTGTTTCATTAAGCCAAGTGAGGATACAAAGGTTGCCAAAGATATGCCCACACTGGGTTACTCTGACGGGATTTTCTAACGTGCTTTCAGGTGTCATCTTTCCCATTTCTTCGGCGCAGATAGTGCAATCCTTGTCGGTGAGGTCGGTGAGGTCGTGCTCTTGCAGTAGTGGTGGTAATGAGGTCTTGTCTCCGTGCACGTGGAACTTGTGATCTGCATCAACGACGAGGTTGAAGATATAAATTGAGCGTAACAATCTGAAAAGTCGGAGAGTCGTCACCCGACCGGCTTCGCCGCCATCTATGTAAAGGCTGGTACGGTAAGCGTCGACGGCAGCCTGGATCTTGTCGAGTTCTTTTCGTCGCTCGCCTTCAACTCGAATCATTGCTTGTGTGTGAGTGGGACCGCCTGGTATGAGGTGTAGGAGTATGCTGTTTGTCTCAATCAAAGTATTGATGGTTTTCTTCCCCGTCGCAACATCTTCAGGGTCAAGGCTTGGTCCTCCATCCTGGCTGTAGCACTGGTGGCATGGTATTCCGGAAAATATTCCTCTAGTCTCCTGTATCTCTTCACATGGTGAATTTGCCTCGAATATGATGTTGGAGTTATCAGGTGCCGCTGGCCAGATCGAAAGGTGTATGTTTTCGCAATTGACAATGATGTTGGCTTTTACTTGTGAGCTGCGCCCGCAGTATTGGCAGCTGATGGAATATTGGCGGCACATCGTGTTATGTTGCGGTATCTGTTAGGACTGAACAACTTTGTTTCTGAATCGGAAACCAAAGCAATTGTTGTGCGCTGGTTAAGTACCTTTTATGTCGTCAGGCTACCACGCTAGGTAGCGGCTTTTGACAACTCCTAGGTGAAGGCAAACAATTACTTTTGTGCAAAGTCCCCGCTAGCACTAGCCACAATGTACTCAATGTTCACTTTTAATTCAGGCTCCTAGTCCAAAGAAAGTAACGAAAGTGAAAAGTCATTATGACATAATAACACTCAACTATCACTTCAAGATTACCATTTAGTCTCCCATGTACTCTTGCTTTACCATATGTTAGAACTTTCCGCTACGCCAGCCTACTTTTACCTGGAAAGTTTGAGTGGAACTAAGAAAATTGAAAACTCAGCATTATTAACTTCTCAAGTCGTCTAAACCATGTCAGACATTGTAGGGAACGCGGCGTTCTCAAATGCCCAATTTGAAACTTGTCTTCTTTCACTGCTGCATTATTGCAGTGCAACTTCTATATCTCGCGATGGTCAAACAGACAACCAAAGGGTCAGTAACTCCCACTTGTTTCTCCTTCTGTTGTTGCAACTGTCCTAGGCATTTTGAAGAGTTCGTTTTCGTTCTCGATACTTGGAATAATCAACCTAAATCTTTTAAATAATGTTCTCTGGATAATTACTGCCGCTCTTGTTCCACCGCGAGGTAGCCTTAGTGAGAAGTGAGGAAGTGAACTTGTATAAAGTACCAGAGAACCTCAATCCAAAGAATCACTCATTTCATAGTCACGTTCCTATTCCCCTCCTCAACTTCCTCTACTCATTCACAGTAAACATCTGAACTAGTCATAGGTTCCACCCTCCACATCTCCGGCTCACCCTCAATGAGTCCCCTCGCCTCACTATCCACGGCCCCCAGAATCCTTCTGTATTTCTCCCTAGTCCCCTCAGTGAACTCCTCCAAATCAGGCACTGTCCATTGATCGTATAGTCGCCCATGAGTTCGACTTGGAAAAAAGTGTTTATGCTTCTGCAAAAACTGGAAGCAGAGGAAGCAGAGCGATTTGGATATACCTATTGCTCTTGGCTTGAGGAAGTTCAGCGAAGAAGGAGAGGAAGTGCAAGTTGGCGAAGGAAGTGAAGAACTCGAACTAAGTGGCCTGGGCGATGAGCTGGATTGAGGCTTGGATTGCGTCTTCGACTGCACCTCAGACTGAGCTGGAACATCACCATGCTGAAAAATCAAATCATAAAAAACCGCCAACTGCACCTCAGCATGGACATGCATACTCCCGGCCCAAGACTCAAACCCAATCTCAGTCTTCACCCCCTCATAACCCCTCAAAAACTCCATCTCAACCCCTCCCTCAAAAACCTCCTTATACCTCCTCGATATCCCCACAAGCGAGTGACAAATCCGTCGATAACTCCCAACCTTCTGTATCTGCCGCAAAGATTTCACCGCACTAGATACCTGCGCCGTCGCAACATTCCCAATACTATCCTCCAACCTCCTCAAATATCCCCTCGCTTCGGGACTAGTTGTGAATTCATAACTTTTGAGAACGAGATTCTTCACTCCTTCCCTTTGTACTTTTTCGTCCCCTAGGAGATTTTCAAAATCCTCATACACTTTCGCTAAGGTGTCGAGAAGTGAGAGGATGGAAGAAAGGAGTAATTTTTCCTTTTTCGAGTATAGGAATTGCGTCCTGTGTTTTAGATTCTCGAAATCTTTCCAAAGGGGTTTTTTATGACTTTTCGCTAGGTACCGTGGTTTCTCCCACTTCTTGGATCGTAATCTGGCTAGTAGTCTTCTTTCATGAAGTCCTATTACCAATTCAGATATTCTCTCCATACAATCGCTTTCTTGCATTTCGTGGTTACATAGCAGAGTTGAGATTTGTTGGAGCGAGGACTTGATGTTTGAATCAAGCGTCGTATCCAGAGCCGCAAAACGGAGTCTCAGACCCTTCCTCATTTTTGATTCTCGATCTTGCCTTAGGTTCGTAAACTGGCTATTAGATGCACAACATATCTCCTCAACACAAACAGCAGCCACACTCTGAGCTCCTTCTTCCACAGCAGCCAGGGATGCGAATTCGTCCGCTAATTGTTGCTCCACTCTCAACGGCAAGATATAACCCCCCTCCGTTCCATCACCACTCCCATTACCATCCTTCTCTTTTCGGGAACAGCTGGATATCGATGCATTTCCTCTCTCCCACACATCAGCGTCAAAAATCAAAGGCGCAATCGGAACAGCGTTCGTGCGTTCTTCAAGGGTAACGAGGTTTCGACGGAAGGTATCTTCTTCAAGAGGATGCTGCCATATTGAATTTGATGGGTGTGAGGTACGGGGATTTTGTTTGGTCATTTTCTAGGTCGATCCGAGTCGGGTTTCCAACTTTCTTGGAGGGGATGAATTAGGTGGAAGGAATTTAATAGGTGGCGAAATAAGTGTAATTGAGAGTGGAGTGAGATGCGATGAGATATTATGAGAAAATATTGGGTTGTGAGTTCGATAGATGAGAGTTTCGCGTTGAAATAATGCTACGGGATTGTGTGAGCTGAAGATACTAAGATCCGAGGTTAACCCGGGTAGCAAAATATACTTCATAGAAACTTCTGAGACTGAGATTAGAAAGCCTCGGAAGTCATTTGAAAGACTTGAAACTTCCTAAATCTAATCTTTAGGTCTTTTTATATAACTTGGTATTAATTTCTTATTTTCGCGATACTATATAAACGTCTAGCAGAACACTCTAGAAGGCGAAATCCGTCACTCGCAAAAGCTATGAATTCTTGTGTAACTCTCCCCTTTTCGGGATAAGCCATCATGTGGGCTGATAAGCTACCTAGTGAGCCAGGAGTGGGGGGTCAAAAGAGGTCACGTGTTGGCCGAGAAATAAGGTAAACTATCAAATAAAGAATTTGCTCAAGGGATATATTTCTATTTTATATTCGCCAATCCAGCTTCATCGCCGCCGCACTCGCATTCCTAAAATTACATACAATTTATGTCCCCATTTCCCAATTCATTTCAGCACAAGCCGCAACCTCATAATCATCTTCTCCCCCGTTTAGAAGGAGGAGGAGACCTTGAATTACTATACTCCCTCCTCCTCTTCGCCGCTGGCGGAGAAATCGACCTACTATCCCTCCTCGCACCCCGTGGAGGAGGAGAGTAATCACGACCTCTCCGTGGGGGAGAGGCCGAATAGCTATCTCGTCTCGCAGCTCTTCGTGGAGGCGGAGAGCGCGAAATACTCCGTCGCGCGTCGCTAACGGAGGATGTATTTCTACGTTTGCGGGGTGGTGAGTTGGATCGGCTCCTACTCAGAGAGCGACCTCTTTTAACAACGGGAGGCGAGGCTGAGTAACTATCCCTTCGTGCCGCTCTTCGTGGTGGTGGGGTTCGTGATCGCGATCTTGATCTCGAGTCGCTCGAGTATCTCTGATTGCGACGTGGAGAGGGTCGTCGTCGAGGTGGGGTGACGGATCGAGAGATGGATCTAGAAACTGACCTAGAGACTGATCTTGTTGGACTTCGACCTCGAGCTCTACCCTTTCCTTTGACATCCCTTGGAGGCGTGCGAGACACTGATCTCCTTCGATCAGGGGAGCGTCTTCGATCGCCGCCACGGGAGCGCGATCGAGACCGTGATCGGGAACCGGAGTACGAAGAGCCAGTGTATGACGAGTAACTTGATACAGAACTACCAGATTCCGAATCGTCATCTGCAACAGGTGGTGCAGGTAAGGCAGGTTTAGGCATGTTCTGCAGATATTCTCGTGATTCCTCCGTCAACGCACCCATACCAATACTGGTAAAGTAATTGATGGAGAATCTTGTGTTGCGAGGATTGTCTCGAGGAAAGAGGCCTTCGAAGTATGGGCGAAGAACATCATCCTTGAGTCGTGCTTGCAATTTGGGCATTCCCATTGCTTCCGACAAGTCCTGGAAAAGGATTTTGATGAAAATTCTGCTGCTGGATGTTGTCTCCTCCTCGTTCAAATGTACAACTGATAATACATGCCAGCCAATAGCATCCGAGCTGATAAGGTGCCCAAAAAATCTGGCAATGTTTCTCAATCGGTTTGTTTCGTATCGATGAATGGTGTCGTAATATTTCATATAAGATTGTTCAAATTGTTCTGTCCAGAGACGGTTGATTTTCGCAAAACGTTCTCCGATGAGGCCGTAGAATTTCGAGTATGTCTTTTCTTGAGAGCAACATTCGATAATCATCGATGGAAGCTCAGATTCCTGTCCAGGTGGTAGATTGACTTTCATCAACTTGTGGCAACACTCTTCGGGGTCGATACTAGACATGATAGTCAAATATATGGTTCGTCGAAGATTGACTAAGTCGGTATTGCTCTGGTCCTTGATTTCCAACTGCTTTTCTCCCTGCTTCTCTTCATCATCCTCACTGTCATCAGTTTCGTCGTCATCATCGTCCTCATCGTCGCTTCCCTCGCCCAAAATTTCCGCTTTCAAGGCGCGATAAGCTTCCTCATGCTCCTCCCATTCGGGGTCAAATTTAAAGATGTTCAAAGTATCCTGGACTTCAATCTCGTCATCCAGCGCAGTTGTGTGTGTAATTTGGTCCTCTTCCTCCACAAGATCAAGTTCCTCTTTAATGGCTGGGTTGTCCTTGTACTGGTCCTTGCGAACTTGGAAAAGAACCTCAATCATGTACTGCACTCGTTTGTCAATATCTGCCTCATGTAAGATGTTTCGAAATTGGTCAAACACTGCCAGCGCAATAGGGCGGTTCATTTCCTCAAGATGTTGTCCAACCTCCCTTGTGAGCCCAACTGCAATCTCGACACTGTCATCCGTAGGCTTGTGGAGAAGGAGAAGTAAGATTTGGGCTGCAACAACCTCATTCGCAACTTGTTGATTGCAAAGATGTGCGATGAAAGTGGTAGCCGAAAGACAGACGGCCTTGTCGTTTCTCTTGAATCCCTTCTTGAATTGAACAATCAGCCTTTTGAGGAGGAGTTCTCCGACCTGAGGAAGTTTGGTATTGACGATAGCTGCCATGGCCGCGTAAATTGGCGTAAAAGGCAAACTGGCAGCTTGTGCCTTCATAATACTTCTGCAGAATAAACCTCGCCCTCTAACCAAATTCTCCCCAAAGAGCTCCGGCACAATATGCTTGATGTTCGAAACGTTGACTTTGTTGATAAGACCGTTGATAGATTTTTTCAAAGCCTCCCAAGCCATGCGCTGATATTCCTTGCTGGATTTATCCGTAATCTGCGATTGGAGAGCTCGTAATCGAGCTGGCGGTATGTATGTTCCTCCGGATCGCATCGTCAGAAGCTTCTCATATTCTGCTTTTGCCGCTGCCTGCTTTTCTTCCTCGGTCCTAACTTTTGCGACACCTCCTCTACCGCGCGGGGCGGGTTCTTCTTGTCGCGGTGGGCTTCTTCCATTTCGATTGGCGCGCGGCGATGAAGGCGCTCCTCGTGGAGGTCCATCATTGAGAGGCAGTTCCGTAGAGGGTAATGGGGTTTCGACCTCCATTTTTTTGTTGACAAGATGGGTTCGATGGAGATTACGAGCGCGGTTTTTCAGAAGCTGTCGAGAGCATGCTGGGTTCTCCTTGGAAGTGAGAAGTAGCGCAGATGACTATTATGGTCCAAAGGCTCTGGAGAGAGGATGTGAAATGTTACGAAGGTCTGGGTGAGTTGAAGATTGATGAGGCTGAGGTTCATGGCAACCAGGCGATTTTCCGACGGGCGAGGGTTCGCGCCAAGACCACTTTTTAAGCTCGCGTCGACTCCTTTTGGGAAGCCAGGCCAGATTTCCGTAGCCAGCCTCACCACCACAATTCCATTTACACATCACATCACCACCCACAGATCTCAAAGTCTCAGTCTTCTTGGATCTGATTCCACACGCTCTTTTCTCACCAATTGCAACAATGGTACATATCACCCTCTCAATGCGACAAGGGCCTTTGCTAACATACTTCAGCTGGACAAATTAGTTGGCCTTGGGATGCTCATCACTGCGTCGGTCGTATTTCTCTACTACAGCATCTGGACACTTCTTATGGTAAGTATCTTCTATATGCGATTGCAACTGCCAGGAAACTAATATGATATTTGCAGCCATTTGTCGACTCCGACCACCCTCTTCAAAATGTCTTCCCCCCTCGAGTCTGGGCCATTCGCATTCCCGTCATCCTCATTCTCCTCGCCTCGGCTGTTGTAGGGTCCTTCTTGAGTGTGGTTATGATCCGGAGCAACAGAAAGAGGGCGGCAAAGGTAAAGGCTGCTGGGAAGAAGAAGGCATAAGGGGTTGGTATATTTCATGAGGCGTCTTTGGGGGGGGGGGGGGGAAGGATGTGTAATTTTGGTCAATATATTTGATGACGCCGGATCAGGTATGGGACTTGATTGGGAAACTTCTCTTGCGTCTGAAGACATGCGACAGGTGTATGGAATGATGCTGGATTTGGGGCAGGTCAAAATAGTATGTTTGTTGCAATATACCCAAATTCCCCTTGCAGCCTTGAACTACGTGTGACGCGGGTTGGGTCCTTGCGAGAGACTATTTGAGTAACTTTATCACTTCGGAGGAATTGGGAGACAGAGTCTGCGGGTGGTACCTGATTTTGTACGTTACCTACATCAAAGTAGAATGGGAATGCCAAAAATGGCCAATTTAGGAATGATTTTATTCGTGTCTAGGGGACCAATCAGTATGCACTATTTGTGATTTCCTGGGTAAATTAAGCGCCCTTCCTCTTGGTGGATGAATGATCCCTCATTTGGTAAGACGCTGCGTACTTGATTGACCAGTAACAACTCCAAATCAACTTTCCTACAAACAACCCAACATCAATCAATCACATGTTAAGCCTCCAGGTTATAATTAATCATTATTTATAGCAGACCAAGTTAACAAGCCATCTTAAATCTTTATGAGAATAATCTTACAGAAGTACACGATACTCTAAGGTATCAATTGAAGCCGCCACGCAATCTAATAACTGCGCATGACCGGATCGAGACACACAATGAGGAGCAACGAACAGAAGGTTACAGCAATTAATTAAACTTGCTGCACCTCTACAAGCACACAAGAGGGGAATGCCGTAATTGGAAAGGACGTGTGTGGGTAAAAGTGGCAGTTAATATTCGTACCTGCCTATCTCTTGGGGTCAGGTTCCTAAATATCTTCAAATAATCGTCTTCAAGGTCCCAAATATCCAGGTAAATATTTTAAAAGAACACATGTTACCTACTTCTTAACTACAACTATATTCTGTGTCCTTCGCGAACCAGAGCCTGCCACATGGTAAAAGACCGAGGTGCGAATCGAAGGGGGAAAATCAGATGTTCTTCCAACAGATTACCCAGTCGAAAGGTATGGTGAGGTGAGCGAAGAACCGCCAGCTCACCACTCCACGTCTCGGGCACCGACCAGCGGGAAAACCTTGGAAATATGGATCTTTTTATCGCCAACGAACTCTGGAAAGCTTGACCGCTCTGCGATGGCGCAAGGTGTTCCATGTCGATGATGGATTTGTATACTTACAAAGAGAAAGAGAAAGAGAGAAAAGGATTTGATTCTGGCCTGGCACACGACTTCATCCCAACTCTTAACCGGATTCTCCTCTTTCAGCTAGGAAGGGGTATTTCGATCGTGGTCGAGATTGGGGTTGCATCTATGGTTACCGTTTCGATTGCATATTCCCACCCAAATGGTGCTCCTTTTCCAAGTTCCCTGCAAGGCTAAGGTACCCGGTACATGCATGTATTGGACGATCGTTATACGGGCGACTATATCAACAAAGAATAGCACAACAACAATAATTTTTGGTCTAGCCGAGATGGGAGAATTCATTTGGTTCCTTGATGGCATGGCGATTTGAGACATATGGAATCATCTTCTGCAGCTTCCAACAAGCAAGCTAATTATTCACGGTCTTTTCTTCTTGAGTCTTTTCTTCTTGAGTCTTTTCTTCTTGAGTCTTGAGGGCATTGGCGTCGTCGTCACTCGTGTGCTCTTTCAAAAACCTGATCTTCGTGATATGCGCTTTTCCCGGTGAGCCAAGCAGATTCAAGAAAGGCGGGTTGGTGTTCCCAGCCATCCTTGCTCTTGGGGGGTCTTTGGTGTTGATCTAAAATCCCGAAGAAGCCGCCCGCTCACGCCGCCCACGATGCCATCTGCGGGCGCTGCGGGAGGGGAGAAGGCTATTTTTTGCGGTGTACGTTGGTGGCGGGGGAGCTATCGTGAAATCTGGATTTCTATACTACGGAGGACCTGGATACCGATAAAGGGATGTTGATACCTGTGAGTTTGGAATTCGAAGCTGAAATATACCTAAAGCTTATTCACATCCTCGTATTGAGTCGTACGAAACATTCGTCGTGACTTGGCCAAGGATATGAAGCATTCATGGTCAAGGGCCTCGAGCCAATGCCGTTCAAGCGCTGGCTAGACTGGACTGGTTTGTTAGATCATTATTCCAACCTCCTTTCCAGACTCTTGCCCCCCAACCTCCAAATTCTTGACTCAACTTGCATTTCTCTGCAGGCCGATTACTCCGGATTTCTTCAATGTTGTGTTGAATCGTTAATAATGAAGCTAGGGAAAACTTGTCTATGACGGTTGTTCGGGAGAGTGGTGGGCTGACGATCGACGCTGTCACTCCAGGTACTTGGCAGATGTGTGGTGTTTGGCTATCAGGCCTTTGTGAGGCCATACGAGTCGTTTTTTTCATATTCTTTGTCTTATAGACGTACTCGTGTATAGTCGGGGAGCACTCTTAATCTTATATCGGGCAGTGCAAGCTTATTGTAGGTACTCGAGAGTTGAGAAGAGTGTAGCAAAGTCCGAATGGAAGCTGGGTTGATCAAATACTTGGTTCGGTTGCGAGGATTCCCCCCTGTCGACTCTTCGTACCCCCCTTGGCAAAAACGCTACGGTGAACCATAAACGTTCATACAGGCATGGCACCAGCACCTCCTGCCTCCTCCAAATGCATCCGGTCCACTTCTTTCTGTTCTTTATCTCCAGATCTCCCATCCCAACCCACCACATTCGTTTATGACCTTGACTAGACCTTCGTTCACCTATTCACGACCTCTCCCTTCCATTCACTCTCAGCTCAGCTGATTCCTCAGCTACTTTCCTCCGGTGCTACTAGTCTAAGCAGCATGTCCATAGGTTTGACCAAGATATCCTGACGCTTCCGCGCGGTACGCAATACGAGAAAGACCCTGGGCCTCCGAGAAACCCGCAACCAGCGGCAACCAAACCAACGAAACATCGCGTCCAATTAATTACCTCGACCTCCGTCAAACCCTTTGTTCTTGCGACAGAACCACGCAATCAACTAGACGCCCCAAAAACTGGGGAACTCGACGCGAATTTGCAAACGTTTGATCGTCTTTAGAGGCTGGCCGAGTCGCGGAACAAGAGGACCCTGCCCTGCGTTGTCACTATTATCTGTCCAAGATATCGCAGATTTTCTTTAATTGAAGCCGAGTTCTATAAACAAACCTCCTCTACGAGTTCGCGAATTGATCCTCCTCCTCCGAGGGCGCTGCCCATCCCTCTCCCTCCACCATCCCACCTCCACCAGAGATTAATACACGACCATTTCGACAATGGCACGATTTCCTTCCTTTCCAGCATGGACGACGGCGTTCGTATCCACACTTGCGGTCTTCAATACAATAATTCCATCAGCACACGCAGCAGAACTAGAGACGACCAAGTTCACAGATACGGCAGGAGTTACCCAGACCCTCCTTGTGGACCGAACACCAGCATTATACACAGGAGACTTTGGCGATTGCATGGGTGGACAGAGCTTGCTGAACCTCACATCTTTTGATGCGGCTTATTATGCGGATAATATGACGGTGCTGTTTAACCTGGCAGGAACCAGTAATTTGAGGAATGAGTCTCTAATGTGTACGTCTTTCCATTGGGGTGTTGTTTTGTTTTGTTCCAAGCTAATCTTTGCTACAGTACATATTGCGGTTGATGCCTGTGAGTAGGTTAAATGAAAGTGAGAGAGCAAAGACTAATAATCAAACCAGATGGAGAAGATCGATTTGACTTGGTATTCAATCCATGTAATGCAAACTTCAACAGGTGAGTTGTCTGTCAATTTATTGGATAGACCACACTAACTAAAACTTCCAGTCTTTGCCCTTTAAATGCAGGTGTCCCCATCATTGGGCAAGCAACCATTCCAGTATCACCAGCCGATGTTGTCAACATCCCTACGATCGCTCTCGTGATTCCTGATTTTGAAGGTTCAGCGACTCTTCGAATCTTCTCCAACCAAACGCAAACACAAATCGGCTGCTTCGAGGCTGTTATGAGAAATAGTGCCAGTTTTTCACACCCAACTGCGGTAGGATCGGTCTTGGGGATTTTCACAGTCGTTGCAGTACTAGCTTCTTTTGCCACGGCAATCTACGGAGTGAGCGTACCTCACATCCGCAGCCATTACGCCCATTCGCTTTCGGTCTTGGTTGTCTTTGAGGTTTTCCAATCAGTCTTTTTTTCTGGAGCTCTATCGCTCAACTGGCCTAGCGTATGTACCGCATTCTGGAGCAACTTTGCTTGGTCTGCGGGCATGATCTATACACCTTCTATGATAAACTCCATCAACAAATTTACCGGTGTCTATGGAAATGCGAGCCAGGTTGGTGGAGCTGGATCTACAACTTTAAGCACCAACGGAGGTCTTCAACAACAAATTTACGGACGATCCTTGGATGAAGGCATGGCAGTAGTGGAACGAGGAGAGGAAATTGCAAGCATGATCTACAAGAGAGCCGTCAACGAGACCTCAGACTCGAGGCTTTATTCTTGGGCCGGTGTGCCCGTGCAACCTGGACTTCCACTTCCGGGCAACTGGACTGGATTCGCTGGTACCCTATCCATTGTTGGCATTCCCGCAGCGGATGCTTTCATGACAGGTTTCTTGTGGCTGCTAATTCTTATGGTCATTCTCGCTGGTGCCACTGTTGCTTTCAAATGGGGTCTCGAGGGACTAAGCTCGGCGAAAATCATCAAACAGGATCGTCTGGTCTTCTTTAGAAGCCATTGGCTCGGATTCTTGCAGCTTGTCATCCTTCGTACAATGTTCATTTCATTCTTCATGATCATGACATTGTCTCTATTCCAATTCTCATATGGAGGAAAAGCTGGTCCAATAGCCATCGCCGCCATAATCTTCCTCATATTCTTCGTGGGTATGTTGGGAGTTGCTGGATATGCTTGCTTCTATAGAATCAAATTTGGCCACTACGAAAGCACCCCGGATCGCCTTCACTTCCAACGCACAAAGACGATGAAGTTCCTTCCGTGGATCAAGATAGCGCGTGAAAGCGAGCTCGAGGATGCCGAGAAGGCACATTCGTTCAGTTCTGTAAAATTTTTCCGACTGGATTTTGTTAGCAATGACGCCGAGAAGCAGAGTGTTCACGATAACGCTGAATATACCAAACGCTTCGGATGGCTATCCTCTCGATATCGCCGTACCAGGTGGTGGTTCTTTACTTGCTGGATCGTCTATCAGTTTGTTCGAGCTTGTTTTATTGGAGGGGCCCGTGCCAATCCAACTTCTCAGGTCATCGGACTTTTTGTTTGGGAAGTGATCGCATTTTTTGTCATCCTCAAGATCAACCCTTTCGAAGGAAAAAGAAACACGGCGCTGGCAGTTTACATGCTTGGTATCAGCAAGGTTGCAACCACGGGACTATCTATTTCTTTCCTTCCCCAATTCAACGTCGCTCGTATTCCAACCACTGTCATTGGTGTTATCATCATTATTATTCAAGGATTCTTGGTCGTCGGGCTTCTTGTTCTGATCGTTCTTGGCGCAATTTCAAGTTACATGTCACTTACCCGCAACCGCGAGGAGTTCAAGCCCAAGAGATTGGAAAACATTCGGATGAAGTACTTTGGCCACCTGGAGCAAAAGGCTACTGATGTCCCACCTCCTCCCCCACCGGAGCCCGAGGAGCCAAAGGAGCCCTATTTTGCTGTCAAGACTGTTCGCCGAGCACCAAAGATTGAAGATGAAGACGTAGATTTTGTTCCGGATATGGAACCTCAAATACACCCATCCGCATCACAATTCTCACTCGGCCGAACTAGAGAGAGCAGATCAAATAGCATGGCGAATAGTATGCGAAGCCACCATTCGGGCGCGTATGGCAGTGTTCCATATGGGGCGCGTGTTCACAGAGCTAGTTGGAGTTCGCGCGATTTCCAAAACTACCACCAGGATGAGGCGAATCGGGCGGACTCGCCATTTGGTACACCTGCACGAAACAATCCAAGTGGCCACAATACCGCCAATAATTCAGTATCTACATCAATGGCACCACTTGTCAAACCTAGCATTTCGCATAGTAGTTTACGAATGTCGACTCCATCGATAGCAGAGCAACCCGAGGTTGTGGCAAGTCAGAATACACCTAGTGCCAGGTAGATTTGACATGGGCAGGCGCGATATTTACGAAGTTATGACAGGAGTAGTAGGAGATAATTTTGACCGGAAAGGGTCCAGACCATGGGAAACCGTGCATTTTAGATCTTCAGTACAGCTTAGGCCGGCGTTCCATTTGTTCACCTTTTTCCCCCCTCGCAAGCATTTTATTGCGTTGGGAGTGTGTTGTTGCATTGTTCTATGCATAGAGTATGATTTTCCATATAGAGGTACCTTCTCTCCATTTTCTGGGCGGGGTTGCATTCGATGGATATGGCAGGTAAGCCATGGCGTTTTCTGGTAACAGACAGCTAGTACATAAACTGGAACCTGGAAGCTGTAGCAAAATTCGAGATCCTATTCAACACAATGGGCTCATCATCACAATGAAGGATTCCCTTTGATTTCTTTTTCCTCTTTCTGAAGCCGAGCGGCGAAAGTTTGTATTTTAGAATTCTCTGTAAACTAAAGAGATGAATGCAAAATAATTAATTGCCTTAGACGAAGGTGAGGGTGATTGAAAAGGGGGAGAACTCCCTGGTCACGTGTTTCTGGTCGGCTCCTTCCTCTCAACCTTCAGCATCAAAGCCTCCCGATACCTGTCCACCAGCCCAAAGTTCCGAGTCACACCCGGCCCTATTCGAGGACTTGAGTTGTTCTTGATATTCGCTTGATACCTCGGATATTCTTTGGGTTTTCTCCTCCTCTTCCTTCCATTACCACCTTGGTCCTTGAGGCCGTTTGTTCGATTACCTCCTCCTCGTCGCCTTTCCTCACGCGCGCGTTCCGACGCGAATAGTGCAAGATGTTCTATAGTCATGAGAGTAGGTTCCAAATCATCCTGATAGAGGCGATTGCTAATCGCGTTCAGTCTTGACGAACCGCAAGTATGGCGTTGCGACCATCTGGTCAGTCACTTCCTCAAAACGCGTCACTTCTTCTCCGTGACTCCATTTCGGCGTGCCTTGCGCGTTGGAGATAATATTATTTGGACTCGAGTTACTGACATGGCCTAGGCTCGCCGCGACTTGTGGTTCAAGGTCAGGGAAGAAGTTGAACCGCAAGGCTATCTGTAATGTCGACCTTCAGAAGGCATGTAGTACTATCATCGAACCTGATGCCCCAATGGCATTGAGACTTTCAGGAAATCTTCTGTAATCTCCCGTACCTCTTCAAGCTCGTCGCAGTGCTAATATAGGCAGATTCGGCGCTGTTCGAGTCTACTCTCAACAATGCGGTTATGTTCTCCACGACGCGCAAGCAACCCAGAACAACCTTCGCGCCCTGTTCAAAATCTGTCGCACGCAAGAACTTGATTTGGATGTCTCAAAAGCTCGGTATACTCCCCTTCTCTTCCCAGACCCTTCGTTCTAGCTAATATCTTCTAGCCCTGATCAACTTATGCATTTGGATGATCCCGCTTTCGACCTAGACCAAGCACTTCCGGCGTTAGATTTCGATTTCATGGCCCTACCAATCAACAATGATTCTCAACGCTCTACACAATCAATGTTGTCCATCCGCCATCGAAGTGGCTCTATACTTTCCCCCGCATCCTCTATGCCAGATATGAACTTTGGCTCGTCGAGTGGCAATGAGGATTATCAGCTTCCATCTGGTGATAAACTTGCCGGGTCATCAGCACATAAGCCACTCTTCAGAAATATGGGAGATGATGAGCCACATATCTACCAAGATGACAATCAATTGGAAGACGTGTTACACTTTGGTGAAGATGGAAATCTGGTTGAGGATCCTTTTCTCGATGTCAGCCGTCAAATCAGCGCTCGTCCTCATACACAACCTAGAAGCAGTGCAGCCATGGAACGAGTTCGACAAGACCATGCTGGTGGTGTTTTGGACGACGATGTTTTCAACGTTCCTGATTATGCTAATGACGACTATCATATGGGTGGTTTAGATGATGGCCCGCTACCGGAAAACGTTGAGCCATTTCCAGAACGAGACGACTTTCTCATGGCTGGAGGTCTTGGACAAGATGACCAACCTCTCAACCGATATGACAATCTGCAAGACCGTATACATGGCCCTGGCAGACTATCTTCATCGGTTACGGACGAAGACATGTCATCCGTTTCAGTCAAGGCTCCCCAGAAGAAGCGTCGCAAGGCAAAGAAGCAACAAGCTGCCGATGATGTTCTAGTTGTGCGTACCAAGCAACTTCATTCCTGGAAAGAGCAGTATCTCGAAATCATGAGAGCAGGTAACATTCTCAAGAGTAACCAGAAGGCTGCTTTTCAGGCCAAGAAGAATGCTCTCCACTTTGTCTATGGAACTGGTATGTGTATTTTCCCTACTCGTTTATTCAGAGCTATTGTTTTGCTCAACGCCTTGCTTTCGCTCTTGAAACCGCATACTAATTTCATTGATAGGAATCATGGGTGTTGGGGAGGGACATGGTGCTTCCAAGTTTACTAGTCCATTGGACATGTTCTCCGGACCAGCTTTCATGGCAAAAATCACTGGGATCCCAATTTCATCTCCCACAAAGAGCTCGAAGCGTAACCGCGACGGAGAAGATGAAAACACGCTTTCTTCCCCAAAACGCTCCCGCAATGACGACGAAGTGGGCCGTGACTACGACGGCCAAATTCAAATGATGCTCGATAACGATATGCCCGAAGAATATCTCAACAACAGTGACGACGTCGAACAGGGTCGAAGAGCTTCATCCGCTCTCAATGACCACCCTTCCTCTGCACAGATGCCTTGGAATCGCTCTAATTCCCACCACTCCCACCAAAAACTCCTGTCTTCACGTGGACCTGGTTCCGTGATCGCTGGCTCAGTTGGTCGTCGACTCACTTCTCCTCTTATCGGCCGTGGCTCTGCAATACCAGGCGACCTCGAGCAATTCAATATCCAACACGAGGAGCATAGCGCCATGTACGGTCGCGACGACGACTCTGACGTGCCAGGCAGTCAACCCTTCTACGTTGGTTTCCCCAGCTCCTCACGTGCCGGACCTCTGGTCGACGACGCGGATTTCGAACAATTTGGTCCTGCGGCTGAGGTTGACACGCAGACGGCTGGACAATCGCAGTGGGTTGCTCAGGCTCTGGATAAGGAGTCGAATAATTTCTTTGAGTATGTACAGAATACGATTTCTGAGCGCGAGGACGATGAATTGAGTTTCGATGAGAACCAGGTGGCGAAGGAGGCGCATAAATCTGTTACCTTTGGGGAGTTGTTCCCGGTGGATAGCAGTGCTATTGTTGCAGCGCAGGCATTTTATCACATCCTCACTTTGGCCACGAGAAATCGGCTGTTGGTCAAGCAAATGAATGTGGAAGAGGAGACGGATATTTGTGGAGGGATTAATATTCGTATTAGGGAGGTGGTTTGATTGAGTTCTGTGTGCGGATGGAAGGGGATGAGTGTTTCTACTTGTTTGGGTGGTCCCATGACGAAGGCGAAGGGGGGTGGATATGTTTTTGCTATTTGTTTTTTTCTTTTCATGGCGTATTGAAAGACTTGGTACGATCGATTTCTGGCAGAGGTTAAAAGGGGCGTTTACATATTTTTTGCTACATTAGGATGGATGAAAGGACGGAACATCGTTTCTGAGGTTCTAAGGTTTTACACATTTTTTGCTACATTTACATATGGATGGAAACGGGAAATGGAGGGGAAAAGAACCAGAGAAGGAAGATACCCGGAGATGGAGATGGAGAGATGATGATGATACCCCTACATTACATGGTTTAATTTGCTTATTTAGCCTAGAAGGAGACTTCGAAGAATGATTGATGATTAATCGATGAGGAATCGAATGCTTGTTTGTGCTGTTGTGGTGTGAGTGTGAGTGTGAGTGTGAGTGTGAGTGTGAGTGTGAGTGTGAGTGTGAGTGTGAGTGTGAGTGTGAGTGTGAGTGTGAGTGTGAGTGTGAGTGTGTGGGTGAGTGTGTGGGTGTGTAAGTGCGTGAGGGAAGTGAAGTGTACCAGCCAGGGGTTAAGCGAGCATTCGTCTCATTCTCTCAAAAACAAAACCAAAAAATGGTAAAAATGGAGACTGTGTATCAAAGTACTCTTCCATACAGACAGACACCTTCTAATTCGTGTTCACCTATATATTAACTATAATTTTATACTAAGACCAAGAATAGTAGGGTTCCCATAATGATGAAGTCCTTCCTCTCACTCTTCCACAACCAACTTTCTAAGGAATAAGCTGAAAATTTTGCCTCGGAGGTTGAAGATTGGAGTATTGGGGTTTGTCGTTTGTTGGGGTATAGTTATATAGGCGCTATGGAGGATTATAGGTAAGAGTTATGTTCTTTACGGGAATTACTAGTCTTTTGGGCTTTCTTTCATCATGCATGAGTGGCTAGCTTGGAGGGCTGCACGATTGATTAGGGCTGGTGAGAAATTCCACAGGGTAGAAGGTCGAGTTAAATTAAGTTAGAGAACATAAGGAAGTTGATGAGATTTTAGATGTTGGTGGATTGGCTGACGTAGGGAGAATAGACACAGCAGGACTGGAGAGCGACAAAATACTGGAAGAGAACAAAAAATGGTTGCCAATTGATGTAACGAATTCTTCTTTTTTTCTTGGGGAAAGAGTCCCTCAATTACACGAAGCTTTATTTCATTCCATCGATCCTTCTGGGGACCTTGGGTTTGGAAATGGCGAGAGGTTGTTCTTTCCCGCTGGCTTGCTCTCCTTGCGCGGATTCGAGGTCGAGGTCAGTGGCGGCCAACACGAGAGTTGAGCCTGGTTCATTGAGAGAAGGGGGGGGGCTCGATCTGCATGTGGTGTCAACCTGAATAGGGGTCTAGAAGCAGGGAGCTGGGTGGTTTGAGGGTCGAAAGGGAAGGGTCAACCAAAGGGTGGGTTTGAACTAAAAAAGGAAGGCACGATGAACACCTCAACACATTGGCGCACCATCCTAAATTAAGGTTTCCCTCTGACCCGATCTGGACTAGTGTTAGTATAAACCCCCCCCTCTCATTGAGATTTTCCTTCGTCGTCTCGTCCCTCTCGTCGTGGACTAATTCTCATTTTCGTGAGAAAGATGGCTACCCAACACCCTCCTTAGGTCAATGAAGGTATCTATATAAGATTCCAGCTAGAAATACAAAAGCATTTCCGATCAGTGTGAGAAATGAGTAGAGTAGAGTAGAGTAGTGGGTATATACTCTACTCTACTCTACTTAACTACTCTGAGTAGTACTTTGAGTAATACTCTGAGTAGTAGGGCCGAATCGGGCCGGGGCCGGAGTAGCCCGAGCGAGACCCCCGAACAGGAGCCTTTATATAATATAACTTTCTCATTTTAAGCTTTAACAAATTAGTTATTAATTATAGAATTAACTATATATATTAAAAATATATATAATTATTAATATTAGGCTTTATAAGCTGAATAATATATAGGTAGAACTACTTAGAAACTATTAACTTTCTAATTAAATTCTAGGATCTTCTAATTAATAAGAGAAAGTACTAAAAGAGTAAACTTACTACTTTAAAGAAAAGTCTCTATATAGAGGAGGAGACTATAGAAGAGAAGAAGGAGTAAGTAAAGAAGAAAGAAGAAGAGAAGAGGAGTTTAAGGATAACTACTTTACTATTAATTAGTTTCTATTTTTAGTATACTACTCTGAGTACTACTCTAAGTAGTCCTAAGTAACTACTCTACTCTACTCTGAGTACTACTTAAGTACTTGAGTATTTTGTTCTCACACTGTTTCCGATAGTAGATTCAAGTATAATTTGTACAGAAACCAAAGGATCGAGACCGAGTTTAGCCACACAACTCCCCTCTGCAGTATCTTACAAAATCGCCTTCAAAACGTCAGGTACTACCCCCGTGAGACAAAACTCCCCAAATGCTTTACTAATTCCAAATTCTCGTCTCCCAGCCACGATACACTCCTGTTCCCATTCCTCTAACTCCTTCTCCCCACTCACCACCTTCTCCAAACCCAGAGCCTGTCCCGCAGCCAGGTTTGTAGCAATAGCAGTATGCGGTCGACATTGAGTCAACGCATCGCCCACAATCACCAGCTTTCCTTTATAAAAGACACTTTTCTGAGGTGCCAACTCGCGAATCGCTGAGACGAAGGGATCTTGCGTTTTGGAGATCACATCTGAGAAAGCTGGTGGGAGAGAGCGTGTCTTTTCTAGGACTTCAGACCAGACTTTAGGTTGCATCTTTCCGCGTGGGATGGTGGTTGTGTGCAGAATGTTTGAGGGGTAGGTGAAGATTTCTTGGAATTATGGAGACGGAAAGGTGAGGTATTGATACCAGACCCAGATGAAGTCGAATTTTTTCTCCGGGGAGAGGGTTTCGGATGGTACGTAGTATCTGTGATATTTATATTCAGCAGTGGACTTAGCTCTAGTCAAAAGAAGTGACGAGTTTTGCAGACTCACGACACAATGTAACTGTCGCCAGTTCTGAAAAGCACGACCCTGTTTTCTAACACCTCTTTCGTCGACCTCAATACCTGTGTTTCGGGTACACTCTCTGGCCAGGTGATATACTCTACGTATTCAGGTACCGAATCTGGTATCAAGCTTCGCCGGATCTTCGAATTCGCTCCATCAGCGCCAATCACCAGATCCGCCTGTTGTATTTCCTCACTCCCATTCTCAAGATTCATATACAAAACCTCCATCTTCTCCCCAACATCCCTCACCCCCTTGACCCTCATCCCAGTCCAATAACTTAATCTCTCACACTTCCCACCTCTCCCTCCTCTCCAGATAAAAAACCCATCCCGAAACATCCTCCACAAAGCTCTCCAAGTAGTTAAATACGTACCCCCTGCTGCGGAATATCCCTAAGCACCTCTCCTTTCCCATCCACCAACTCCACTTTCTCCATGATATAAGCATATTCTCTATCATAATTCTCAATATACTTTTCAATTAAAGAATGGACTGCTGGACCGGCTCGGATCCCTGCTGCTTCGCTTGCGAGGGTTGAAGGGGGGGATTTTTCGAGGATGTGGATACTTTGGGCGTGGGGTTTGAGGGTTAGGGCGTGGAGGAGGGAGGTGAGGGAGCCTACTATGATTATGATGTTGAAGGGGGTTTCGTAGATTTTTAGGGCCTTTTTAGGTTTTGGGTGGGAGGTTTGGACAGGTTTCATGAGAATCTTGTTTGTGAGTTGTGTTGGGTCAGATTCAATCTCACTGCCTGTGTTGGTTGGTTGTGTTACCACCTCCAATACAGGTGACGTTAGATTAAGCGAGAGGACGTACATGTGGACCAACATGATTTTAGTTAGAATCATATTTACTGGTGGAAACATTGCACATTGGTGTTTTGGATGAAATGGATAATAATTTGCAGGGTAATTCACTGGATTTAGCAGAATTGACGGTGCTTTAAGTATATGTTAGTAGTTGGTGAGATCCGCCAGTTGTTTTGGAACAAGATACAGAGTGAACAAGATTAATAGGTGTTTTTGGTGAATTGGTGAATTAGTTATTAGTCGGGTGGTATCTACACTGAAGAGTAGAGTGAAATTACTTTCTAAGACTAGTCCTATTCTCAAGTCCTTACTTCGAAAGCTCTCCCGTTTCACTTCTCTCGTCGTCAAGGATTTGAAGCTTTAGAACTAGAATGAAGCCTTCTACCCTTTGTCTATTCCTTCATTCCGCCTCGTCCAAACCCGCTTTCGATAACCAATCCATTCCATCTTCACCAAGCAATTCTTCAAGGTGTTTTCTTCTTGTTACCCATTTCTCGTCCTTCTTCCCAAGATGAAGCACATCGATTAAGCTGGTGTATTCCTCCTCTTCTCTAATGCAAGTAGCAACCTTTTCGCCTCTTCTGTGGCATTGGAAGCCCCCGCCTCATCTTCCAGCCTAACACACTCTAGCCATCGCTGAAATACTTTCTGGAATTCACCCTTGTGATCCATCAACTCTAGGGAAAGGCCCGCATTCATGTTCAACATCTTTTTGTACTTTTCGATTCTTTCTGTTTCCAGCTCTCTCTCAATCGTGTTATAGACCCCTCCTCCGGGCTTAACCCACTTTTTAGCTTCTTCGAAGGTCACTCCGAATAGTATTTCGAAGAGACGTGTATGGTCCTGAGCAACCGTTGATCCATCCTGGCAGAGGTCTGCTTCCAGGTGGAGCTCTTAGAGTGAGTCGATACAATGGTTGAGACTAAGTAGGCATGCTCGTGCGCCTATGCTTACTAGCGATGAGTGAACGTAGAACCATCGTTGTGGTTTGGAAGGCATTCTTGCAAGTTGTTGAAAATAATTCAGAATGTTTTCCATTTGGCTCGCGTGGAGGCCGGCCTTCCTCTTCCTATATCCGTCCTCCAAATTTGACATGGCAGTCTCTAATTCGCGATTCGTTGCTCCAATTCCGTGTGTAATTCCGCGACGTCGGTTTTCATCCCCTCGAAGCGGTTGTTTAGCCCCGGGTGAAAAGAGCGATGATTTCCCAGTAGACCAGACGACTTGCCATGTTTAACGTGGTCTAGCCAATGGGTAGGTTTCGGAGACTAGGACGAACGGTACGTATGAAGAGTGCTCGTGACATGTTAGTGTTGGAGGGGTGTGTGGTTGTTTGTATGTCATGAAATGAGTAGTAGGTGGGTGTTGGTTTGAAAGAGCCTAGAAGCGTTACAAGAGTTACTTAAGTTTTTTTACTTACAAATGACTTATATAAGCTAGCACTACTAGGACGATTTTTTTTGGTAGTGGCCTGATTCTCCAGGTAAGTGAATCGTCTTCGTTTTATTTACTTGTAAGCGAGTGAATTTGCCGCGGACCTATAGTAATACCCTTACTTAATTATGAGTAGAGTATTATACACATCGATTGATTAAGAGGAAGTGCTAAACGAGATAAAAGAAAGTTATATACAGTAACGAGTAAAGTTAAGGATTACTTTATAAAGCTAATGAACTACTTCTTTACGTATTATATATAGTGTAGAAGAAATTAAGGAATTTAAAGGTTAGCTAGAAATAAAACAAAGCTAGAAAATAGAGATAAATAAGAAAAACTATTTCTAGAAGAAAGGAAAATAATTTAGAGTTTATATAGATAAGATAAGTAGTAGTAATTAGACCGATCTAAGATAGACTCTAATATATATAACTTAATATAAATGTTATAAACGACTTTCTATATCTAGTAGACGTACTATTTAGTACTATCTATATCTACTTAGAGTTTTCTTTCTTTTATATAATCTTTTTACGCTTAAGTAATTCTAGTTTACAAGTTTTCGTAGGGTTACTAATTATTACTACTTATTGTATCTATAGAGAGACTATCTATAGAGTATCTATAAATAGATAATAGTTTAGTATTAAACCTATAGATAAGTTATAATTGAAAAAGGTTAGTTATAGGTTTTTAGTAAATAAAGTAGAGAGAAAGAAAGAAGAGCTAGTCGTAATTATATAACTTAAAAAATTCACCTCTCTCTATCTCTACCTCTTTCTATTTAAAAACTCTGTTCTCTTAAAGACTCCTCTATATATTCTATTCTAGCCTCTATTCTAATAATACTCTACTTTAAAAAAGATAAGTAAATATATAACCTATAAAAAATAAAAAATATCCTTAATAAAAGTATAAGTATAAAGTATACTCTTACTTATAGTATAATTCTATCTATAATATAAATTAAAAAAACTACTTTACTCTCTATTAATAAGTTACTACCTATCTTACCTATATCTACTTCCTTAAAATAATATAAACAGTTAAGTAACTTTACTAAGCTATATAGAGAGCCTAGGATGTTCGAGGTAAATAGAAGTAAGTTTACTATTATAACTGTCTTACCTTATCTATTATCATAAAAGGTCATCCACCAGCCATTCTTCACTAAAAACAACAGAAGAAACAAGCTATCCAACCTTTCTATTCCTACCTCAGGCAGTACTAACAATTCACAAAATCACATATATACAAGTCTCACATATACAAAGCGAGCATTCCACAAAAAACAAAAGGCACAGAAAGGCACAGGCATATCCCTCTCAATTCGTCGAATTATTATCTTTCCCAATTCCATTTCATCAACATTTCAATTCCCCTTCCCATGTAATTGTCCATCCCTCCATCCACCCATCCTCCCAACACCCCTCCACCCATTCATGCACCCCTTTATGTGCCTCCAAAATATCCAGAATATGTCCCAGCTAACTACAGCAAACCGCCCTTCTCACCTCTCTTCTCCCATCAAACCCCCTTCAAATCTTCTCGAGAATAAAATAAAAAAGCCTCTTTCTTCATCCAGAACATTGGTATCCTCTCTCCTCGTGCATGCACAATCCTCCATCTCGCCTCTTGTAGGAGAAAAAGAAAAGAAAAGGAAATTCGTTTCTTTTTTGCTGTTTGTGAAAGAAAGATAAATCCCGCTTCAGGAAAAAAAGTAAAAACGCAAAAGCCATCATCTACAGCAAGATCACTTGAATCGAGAAGTACAACGACCCATCACCTCTCCCTGACAAACCAGTTCGGCGTTGAATTCCGATCCATCCAGGGTGAGGTAGATGTCAAAGTACACTCGGTAAAAGGTACCTTGTGGGGTGTCCATGCGCTCAAAGTCCTTTTCCAGATTTTTCCGTGAGAGATCCGAGGTGAGAGTAACGACTTCCTTGACGCCTGCATAATTGATTAGCTCGAGTTTTGTTTATGAAGAAGAGAATGAACTTACGAGGATCTTTGGTATACTCAGGGCACACCTCGTCATCGCACGCGTACAGGATGTCCTCGTACATCAATGTGGCACCTGGAGCAACTTGTCGGAAGAATGAAACCTTGACAGGCTCTCCAATCTTGACTCTTTGGCCCTTTTGAACGAAAATTTGTCTCGTGA
Organism: Hymenoscyphus scutula; assembly: GCA_001399465.1. Taxonomy (NCBI): domain Eukaryota; kingdom Fungi; phylum Ascomycota; class Leotiomycetes; order Helotiales; family Helotiaceae; genus Hymenoscyphus; species Hymenoscyphus scutula. The sequence continues at coordinate 80,258 of LKTO01000047.1, read as the reverse complement.
ACTTGCATCGATCCTTTCCGTCCAATGAGGGCACACGGTACGCTTCTGGGTGGTGACCCTCCTTGAATGGTTGAAGGGTTGCCATAAGGTAATGTCGACGGGCAACACGGGATGTGACGACTCGCTCAGTGATACCAGCAGTGACCGCACCCTTGACAATAGCCGCTACGGAGTCCATAGGTCTGACAACCTTGGACTGGAATTGAGGTGGCACATGAAGTTTGATTTGTTGAAAGAGGTATTCCGAGGCACCGAATCCACCAACAACTAGGACGTTTTGTAACGTTCGGTTTTGTGCCTGAATGGCGATTATCTGGTTTCGTACCAGTTCCAAGATACGGTTGACGACGGGCTCGAAGCATTGTAGAATCTCCTCGTTTGTGAACGTCATATATCCTTCTTCGATGCCAGCTTCTGGGAACTCTGCTTCGATACCGACATCCACGGCCCATTTTTGGTTGTTGTTTCGAAAATCTGCCTTGATTCTGTTCTCAAAGTCCATGATACATTTTGCGTAAACTCTCCCAGCAGTCTTGGATCCATCTGGCAGTTTCATCTTTCGGATTTTCGTTCTTAGAATGTTGCTGAAATTTCTGTTCAGAGCGGTTGATCCACAAGAATCTCCGGATCCTGCTGTACACTCGGAAACGGTGAAAGGAGACTCTTCCTCGACTTCGTAAGCAATCAAATCGACCGTTCCACCACCACAATCCACAATCAACACTGCATCGTGTACCTTGAGGTTCAAAAGACCGGCCTTTGAACAGAAAAGAGCAGCGGCTTCTGGTTCCGTAATCAGCGTTAATCGGTTGTCGTTTTCGTCGCGGAGAAATCCAGCTTGGATAGCTGCGGCACGGGTGGCAGCCTTTCCAGCATCATTCCAGATGGCAGGAACAGTCAGATAATACCGAATGTTCCGCTCCTCTCGGTTAAATACCTCACCCAGTGTCTTCTGTAATTGATTTCGCATCGCCTGTCGAAGTTTGAAGAGGTAATCAGCAGCTACATCGATTTCTGATTTTCCGGGAGGTAGAGGAGGAAGGTTGATAGGATCGATGTATGTGTTACCAGAGAGCATGAGCTGCAACTTGAACCACTCGACCTTTTGTACACCTGGCTTGGGGTAGCCAGTTGGCGCAAGGGCGTCAGCGATATCAGGTCCCCAGCCCACCACCTTCTGGTATTGATCGTAGTATAAAACAGTAGGAATCTGCGGAGGTCAGTCACTTTTCGAAAATGGGTTTCAGGCAGCCAAGCCCACCTTTTGCTTCGTGTAAGATCCTGCACCAGGCCATTCTGTAATAATATCTTCCTTTGCTTCTGTATTCGTAGCAAATGCAAAAGCTACACCTGAGAAAGTTGTTCCCTGAATCGGTTAGAATTGATGCTGTCGTGGGGAGGAGGATGGTGTGCTTACAAAATCAATTCCGACAATCAGTTGCGCCTTACTCCTGCCCGCACCCTCGACCTCGACGGCGCCTCTGTTGGCATATTGAGCAGCCGCCATGCTGTTACCACCCTGAGGAGGGGCACCGTATTGCGGTGGTGCCCCGTATTGCTGTCCGCCAGCTGGAGGGGGAGGACCCATTTGTTGTTGTTGAGGATGTCCGGGAGGGTAACCAGACGATGCAGTATTGATCGGAGGAGGACCGCCCATCATCTGGGTGGGAGGTGTACGAGGTGTTCCTGTGTTTAGAGGGCTTTGTGTTCGGCCAACACCGGCGGGAGCAGGTGCGTAGTTATTTGTATAGCTCGGTGGGCGCCCACCAACGCCGGGGTGATTCATGGGAAGACTGGTGGTCGAGGATGCAGACGAGGCTGTTGAGGGGATGGGTCTGCCAGAAAGCGGAGCAGGGGAGGTGGGGTTTTGTGCGATTGTGGGCACGTTGGCACTTGATTTCCGTTTGGAGCCGAATCCAAAGCCTTTGAAGCGGGAGTTCAGAGCACTCATATGGGCAGGGGGAAAGAAAAGGGCAGGAGAAAAAAAAGGAGGGGATGGGCTCTTAATCAATGCGCGTGTGTGTGAGCAGGAGCAGCAAGCAGCGGGGGCAGCGCGCAGCACAGCAACGAAGAAAACGACGGGAGGAAGACCTGGGCTAGGATGGGTTTGGTGGGTAGGAGGAAGTGGAGGCGGGAGGTGGCGCTTTAGTGGATTTGTTTTGGGGTGATTTGATGGGCGAAGGACTGACTGGCTTGGTGGTGGTTGACTTTGCCCTTGGGCTTGGGTCCTAACTTTTGCCCTACGGAGTATGCAAAATCCAGGCGATGGTCTATGGTTCGTGCTGAAGCTGGTGGGATGGGGGCTTGTCGCCGCCGATATTCGTACTGTGCTGGGCTACCAGCTTTCGAGGGGGGTTCAGGCCTGTTGCTGGCTCGTGTTTCCAGTGCTACCGGTAAGAAAACGCTTGACTCTGCAGCAGAGGGGTCAGGTCGGAGTTGCTTCCCTCGGGATGTGCTCGCTCTCCTGTCAGCGCCAACACCACCTGTCTGCGACTTAGACGGACTCTCTTTCCAGGACCGAAACTGAATCAAGCCTTTAGGACTAGCTAACGATAATCTTTCCGGTGCGAATAGACGGTACTCGAGTCGACGGGGCGAAACGGAGATTTAGGTCCTATGGGAAGCTAGTAGCAAGAGCTACGAGTAGGTAACTGGGGTGGTCGAGGCGAAGGCAGGACTCTTCAGGTTCCTCAGGGCTGAGGATTCGATACTCGGATAGGGATCTTTTAACTGGGGTGAGGGGTCGTTCTAACCCGCACGGGACGTAAGTACCTCGCGACTTGGTGCAGCAATGTGTGTACGGAGGCCTGCCGAGATATGCTGATTGATACGGATGGCTAGGTTACTGTACAGGCACAGGGCTGGCGGGCAAGAGACGACTTGCAACGAATGTCGCAGATTCGAAGATTCCAAACTGCCTCCACGTCTTCTTTCCGCGATGAATCCCTGGGACTTACGAGCTTGGGTGGGTGGTGGGTGGGTGGTAAGCAGTCAAAGATGAAGCAATTTCCAAATCTGCAGGAACGGTGCAGCTCGGGTTCTTTTGCGAAAATGTGACGATTCCAGGGGGACGGACGGATTGAAAGGCGATGTATTGCGCGGCGCGGCCGTAAGTTGTTGTTTGGGGAAACAATGGCTCTTGATGCTGCGATACGGTTCGCAGGTGACAGGTACGTACCTATACGGAGGTAGGTAGTAGGTAACAGTTCTTGGTCTTCGGGTCTTTGCCTTGCAGCATGCAGGATACGTGAATCAGGAGAGAGAGAATACGATCTCGGGTAAGAGGGCGTGAGGTTAGATTGTCGACTCGTCTTCACATTTGAGATGTTTTGTCTTGCTAGAGATCGAGTTCAGCTGCTTTCTTTGTTCTGCAGAGCGCGAAAAAGTTGGTCGTTGTTGCTGCCCGAGAGGTCTGGAGTGTGAACGCCAAGCGAGGGGTTGATTGAATATGCCGTCAGTCCTCCAGGTCTCAGATCAAAAAAGTCCTGCAAAATAAGAATCAAGAGTCAAAAGTCTAAAGTCAAAAGAAGGCTCGCATATCAAAAACCGTTTGAATATGATCTGACGTAGTAAGTATAATATCCATCCCATGTAACTTAGCAAGTTCGTAGTCCGAAACAATCATGGCTTTGGTGAGCTCAGCCTCACCAGCATGGCCAAAACAAAAAAAACATCAGGTCGACAATGGAACACCACAAGGATGACTAAAAACACCTCAGCCTTAGCCCCCCACTCAGGCTTTCTCCCATTTCCAAAATCTGCCTCGTCGCTCGTGGCCATCGCATCTGTCACAAGCTTGTTACAAAAATAGAAGTTCCCTTCCGTACAGAAGTCTACAAATACATCAAGTCCTGGGTCCCCCCCGATTTTACCGTCACACCTCAACACCTCAAGTCGATGGATGGTGCTGTGCTGTTTGCAGGACTCCCTGGCCAAAAAGTCCTGGAAAAGAAAACGAAGTCCTGACACCACCTGCAGGATCGACCAAGGGGGCCGGGCGGTTGGCTTTTGGCCCCCAAATATCTCATTCGCATCAAAACTTCTCGCTATGATTGGACAGCCCATAGGAGGGAGTACGAACCAACGCCGCAGAATTTATTGCCCTGGTCTGGACTGGCGGGATGCTGGAGGAGAAGGAAAAAACGTGGTGGAAACCCACGTTGACAAGCTTCTAGCATGCGGATATTTTAAGCTTTACAATCCGAGTGGATGGGCTGATAGATAGAACCTGGTGTACTATGTACAGCATATATCTTCTGTACAACACGATACAATTCCCTGGGTCTGAGTTTCTCCTCTTTTTGATCTCTCATTTTGGTGGTGTGGTTATCACGTTTAGGTTGATCCCGTTTAGTGATCTCGGTGTGGACTTTTTGTCAGGGGTGTAATGTTCCGCTTGTATCTTACTTGTACTTTCGTGCTTTCTGTCCGTACTTGAGTATACCCGTACAAGTACGAAACAGTGGGATGTTCTTTTCTGCTCATGGAAAAGGGAGAAATTGGTCTTTGCTCTCTCACACAATTTCTTTTGTTTACTCGGTTCATTTCATCGTATTGTGCTTACAAGTGGGGGCACGAGTTACCGATTCTATACGAACGAAGATTGAAGGAATCAACTGGCTGGGGGTTTTCATCCAAAGTCGGGGAACCCGAGAATTGCAATTCCAATCTGTACCTGCGGGGAAACTCTTTGAAAAGCTTGAGGACCTTCCTACTTTGGCTTCTTGTTGTTTTGATTTATATTACCTCGTGCCTCGAATGGCAGGTTGGGTTGCACATGCATTACAGTATGCATGCCCCACGAGCTTTGTGTCGTTTGTCAGAAATTCATATGCGGAGTACATATATTGAAAGAGGTGGATAGAAATAGATTGAGTCTTCTGTTTTCAACGGCTATCAATCCGCTTACTTGGTGTCCTGAGTTGCTTTCGGCCCTTCAATTGACGAGTAAGGATCTCCGCATTCGCTCTGCGTACTATACGTATGTAGATCTGCCATTCTTTTGGAAATTTTAGTACTACTCGAACGATTAGGAGAATGGAGAATGGAGAATGGGGTATTTCGGATTGCTCCAAGTCTTCCAGCACATTTGGGTTAGTTGTTTGAGGGTTCCTAGAACAATGCTTTCCACGGGTGCGCACGGAAAGATGGTTGAGACGCCCACAATGAATCAAATACACTCAAGATTGCGCCAAATAAATTTCCAGGGACAAAAGAGAAGTTTTCCTTCTCCTGCGTGCAGCTCAAGGATGACCCTTCTCACTCCTAGACACAGAGCATCATTTCTCAACGGGGTCTGACGCAAAGAATCGGTGCTACTTTGATCTTACGTAGCGTGCCTCTTGAGCACATATCATATGGTGATTCTGCAACCTCTACAGAAATTTCTGTAGTCCTGTCATACAAACATGCCAGTGCCTTGCATCTGGCAGTCTGTACTCTACAAGTGGACCCCAACCCCATTTTGGCTGAATGGAGAGAATATATTGTGCATATGTATGGAAGAAAAGAAGCAGATTTCTCATCCTTCGACTGACAGTCTGCATCTGGTACTCCGTACGCTTGACAGAAATCGCTCCAACATTACGTAGGGGAACCCGGGGTAAGGTTACTTGAGTACGGGAGTTTCCCCAAGGGTAAAATTGCCAGCGTGTTCAGAGGCAAAACTCCAGAATTCGAAGCCCACGATGGTCACGAGGCGTTGAAATAAATAGGAAAAACGGAAACCTTTCCCCTCAATGAACTGGAACACTGCTCGGACAAGCTACCTAGCAAATTGGAAGGCGGTCTGAGAATGTTGTGGTCCGTGGGGGAGATGGAGTAGAAAATAGTGGGATCCCCGCGCTTCGTGAAATGAGACACGAAATATTCCTTGAGATCTGTACTGTACTGCACTGAATCTATTCGTAACTTGTTCTTCTCCTCCTTCTTTCCCCTCAAACTTCTTCACCCAGATCTGTGCTGCTTCTTATCGTACCTTCCCAGCCCTCGGTAGACCCTCCGCTCGTCATACCACGTACCATCATCATTGCGGATCCCTTTTCAAAATTCGAGTCTCCATACCCGATCATCGCAACGAAAACATTTGGCCGAAGTTTGGCAGACGGCCCCGAACTTGTTGAGTCTAGCCCACGTACGATATCAATTCGCCCACTTCCAATACTCCCGTCGTTTGGAGAGAATTTGCTGCCCAGGCCGGAGAGGAATTCTTTTTTCTGCAAGTCAAGTGGTGTTGTGGTGTGCAGTGTTGCACATTAGCATTGCCGTCTCGGAGTCGTGACGACAGAGGCGCCCATTTCAATTCCTCAAGCCAGGGAACGTTCCACAGCCTGACAGCGTACCGGTACGGGCAGCTGTTCACGGGAGATTCCCTCTCTAGCTAAACCGCGCAGTCGGTTCCAGTCCAGAGCCCAGCAACTGCCGCTTCAATTGAACACTTACATACCTCTATCATCAGCTGTTGGTCTCCTACCTTCGTTAGGTTGGTGGTAATAAATTACCAAACCTACCAAAACCACCTACCCGGCCACTTGCACATTCGAGACGGCCCTTTTCTCTCCGACCCCTTCCAGCGAATGGTCGAGACGGAAAGCTGGAAGCTGCTGCTGAATGCCCCTCCTTTCCCCATCTCGCCTGGCTTTGTTGCCCCGCACTCATCGCACTCATCGCACTCACCACACATGGTGGCTGCCACGGCCACTGCAACAAGCCATCCCCATCCTCCTCCTCAATCCACCAAAACGTCGTCCCCGACTAGAAGAAAGGCCCGCCGCCTACCCAAACCCCCCTTAATCTCTCCGACTTCTCCTTCTTCTTACCCTTCTCTTTCTCCTCCTTCACAGCCACTACCAGAAACCATTGACGAGTCCATTTGCAAACCACACAAGCTGTCATCCCAAATCCCCATTAGCATCGTACGCCTCGCCTCGGTCGCGTTTCTTGCCATAGTCTTGGTATGTGGGATCACGCGCCTCTGACCACCACGCCATTCACTAACATGATGCCTCACAGGTCCTCCAGTTTTTATTCCAGAGAGACAATTCACCTGTATCCCTAACTCGCCACCCTTACTCTACACATTATCCTCCAGCACAAGTGATTGAAGCTACAACTTGCGAAAACCCACCTCCATTCCCAACCGAACCCCCCATATCGAGACCATATAAAACCCACAAGATGGCTCTTCAAGCAGAAGCAAAGCGGATCGCCGCTGAGTTTGAGTATTCGGATGCCGAAGTCAACAAGGGAGTGGCAGAGTTTATCGCGCAGATGAGTACGTACACATACAGTAAAGCCACCGGTTGAATCGGGTTTTGACAATTGGTACAGATGAAGGCTTGGAGAAAAATGCCACTACTATGAGCCAAATTCCCACATATGTTACTGGTGTGCCAAACGGAACGGAAAAGGTAAGGTCAATCAACCATTTTGGAAGCCCCGAGACTAACAATTCTAGGGCCTTTACTTAGCCGTTGACCTTGGTGGAACTAATTTCCGAGTCTGCTCCATACAACTACACGGAGACACAACTTTTAGCATCGCTCAATCAAAAGTCGCTATCCCAAAAGAGCTTATGGTGGCCAAGACCGCAAAGGAGCTCTTTTCATTTCTTGCAAAACAGGTTGAGCTTTTCCTTAAAGAACACCACGAGGATCATTTTGAAGCACATATCAAACGCCGGGCGACATCCTCGACACCAGAGGGATACCGAGACGAACACATTTTCCGATTGGGCTTTACGTTCAGTTTCCCAGTTCACCAAATCGGCATCAACAGAGGTACTTTGATTCGATGGACGAAGGGATTCGATATTCCAGATGCGATTGGACAAGACGTTTGCGAATTGTTGCAAAAGGAGATTGATCTTTTGAAATTGCCAGTTAGAGTAGCAGCTCTTGTCAATGACACCGTGGGAACCCTCATGGCAAGATCATATACATCGCCCGGAAAGACTAGCACACTTCTTGGAGCCATCTTTGGAACTGGCACTAACGGCGCATATGTTGAGAAGCTCGCCAAAATCACCAAGCCAATGGAAGGCGACTACGACTCGAGTACTGGTTTGATGGTTGTCAACACGGAATGGGGTTCGTTCGACAATGGACTCAAGGTCCTTCCAACAACCAAATATGATGAGGCTTTGGATAAGGACAGCATCAACCCAGGTATCCAAATGTTCGAGAAACGAGTATCAGGCATGTTCTTGGGAGAGATTCTTCGAACCGTCCTCGTCAGCGTGTTGAAAGATCCAAAAATCGCTCTTTTCAAAGACGACAACTCTTCACAAAACGATTACTCCACGACATCAAGTGTAACCAAGGATTCGGCACTTTACAAGGACTGGGCAGTTGATAGCAGCATTCTCTCCATTGCCGAAGCTGACAACACAGCGGGATTGAAGACACTGCGACAATCTATTGAGAAGGATCTTGGCGTTTTGTCACCGAGCCTCGAAGACGCGCAATTGGTAAAGGAAATCGCACACGCCATTGCAACTCGTGCTGCTCGCCTGGCAGCTGTAGCTCTTGCTGGTATTGTTCTCCAGACTGGACGACTGAGTCCAGGAGCCGGCCAAGCCCCAGGACCAAAATCTACAGCAGCTATTGGCGAAGATATCAAGTCGGGTAACATTGCCGAGGCCGTTTCAGCAACCGCAAGCAAGCTTGCAAATACCGCGGGATTAGGCACAGACGAGGAGGAGATTGTAGATATCGGTGTTGATGGCAGTTTGGTCGAATTCTACCCTGGATTCGAGGATTTGGTCCGCGAGGCTTTCCGAGCGATAGATGGCATTGGAGCCTCTGGCGAGAGAAGAATTCGCATTGGCATTGCCAAGGACGGATCTGGAGTTGGTGCTGCGTTAATCGCACTTGTTGCCGCGAAGATGGAGAAGCCTTTGGATTATCTAAAGCAGCTTCGAGGAAAGTTGGAAGATGTTTCTGAATAAGCAATCTTTGAATTCGAGGGTTCGAGCTGATGCTCCCCCATTGTTCTGTTTTTGGATGGCGATGTTGGGTTTTCCACATCATTTCTATTTGATCCATCTTGCATAGCTAGGAAATAGTTTTTGGGGATTACTTATGGGTATATGATGAATTCTGAATTTATGAATTGAGGATTTTTATATCTGTCTTCTACTTGGTATAGGTTGAGGGTGGAAATATCCATTACCTAGGGACAACAAAAGCGACTGCAATCGTACCTGCCTATCTTGCCGTTGTTCCAACTTCTTCGAGTAATTCTAGTCAAATCTCCTAACATTTAGCACAATTTCTATCAACTACTTCTTTGGAACATTCATCTCTAATTGTCTTGAAAAGTTGGAACAACGAGCGAGATAGGCAGGTGCGACGAGCCTGACATTTACTGCGGGTTTTTTTTCTAGTACACCTTCTTTTCTAGCACGAGCGGAGGCAAACGAAGCTATTCACTCATTTCCTTCAAGTGAATAGCGCCGCGCCAGACTTCTCCTTTCCACTCATTTAATTGGTTGAGGTGCAACAAACCCCTGAATAAATTACCCCTGTCGCCCTGCGTCATCATGCTTTCTTCGTCAACCTTCAAGTCGCTCATTCACTTTTTTCTATCACCTCAACACCACAACATTGTATTGTCAACACTCTTTTTTGAATTCCTCTCTCTATTCACAGCCTCACTTTTCGACTCCAGTCCGTGTTTCCTTTTCGTTTATTTTCTCTATTTTTCTTCCACCTCTGAAAGTGTATCTCCCAAGTTCCCTGTTTTCTTCATCCCTTGGCATCAAAAACCGGGAACTGGACTGGGGCTGGAGAAGAGGATCGGATCTACCCCTCCTCTACGAACTGGATCGAGCGATACTTTTATGGTCCCTGTTTGAGGAGGGTTGGTTGGTTGGGTATTGCTGGTTGTGCGTCATTGGGGATAAGGATTTAGGAGTTGGTTGGGGGTTGTTGATTGACGCCTCTCTGCTCCTGGTTCGCTCGTGGCTTTCCTCACCTCGGCCCTGACCCTGGAATCCCATCAACGGTCTGGGTGATTTATCCTCCAGTGGGGTGAGGGATTTACAGTTGGTTGTGGGGTATCCTAGTTTTGGGAAGTGCTTGCTTTCCTCTCGTACCTGGTTTCGCCCGCCCGTTTTATTTTTATAGGTTGCGGCTCCCTCTCTCTTATTGATCCCTTCCTTTTTTCGGTCTCAACAGATACAATTTTATCTACACACACACTCGAAATGAAATCGAATAAACAACCCTCCTCAGCCTTTGCGCTACCCTCTTCTTTACAGATCCTTACCTCGATATGTCTTCTCGGACTAATATCTCCTACTGCGGCCTTCCATACCAATCGCATGTTTGATCGAGACGTTACTCTCAGACCTCCGAGATGGGGTCCTCCTATCAAAAGAGATGGCCAGGTACCACTGAAAGTCACGAATAAGTGCGGAGAGACCATATGGCCGGGAATCGGAACACAAGCTGGCACAGGACCTGGAATGGGAGGATTCGAGCTTGCAGCTGGAGATAGTAAATCCTTGATGGTTAGCAAAGATTGGCAGGGAAGAGTATGGGGACGAACAAATTGCAGTTTCAATCCGACCGGATCTGGCGCTAGCAATCTCAATGGAAACAATGGCGGCGGTGCCGCATGCGATTCTGGGGATTGTGGCGGCGTTTTAAATTGTGTTATGACTGTAAGTCGACCTTTCTTCCTTTCAAACCCTTACTCGAACTAAAAACATCCAGGGTGTCTCTCCAGCAAGTCTGGCAGAATACGATCTCGCGGGTGGCACAGGCGGCACCCAAGCATTCTACGACATCTCCCTTGTAGACGGCTATAACATTCCCATAGGAATAGTCTTCATACCCGGCGACGATGCGAAACTCCAAAAAGTCCCCCCAAACCTCACAAATGCAGTTTGCATCGCCACAGCCGGCATGGCAGCAGACCCTTCTCCCTCGGGCACCAACGGCGCTTCCTCCAATGCTTCATATCCCGTCCCCTATGAAGCCACACAATCCAACATGGACATTTCCACCTGGTGTCCCTGGGACCTCTTAAAAATCCAACCCGACAAGCCCGGAGATGGAGTCTATCCCTACCCAGACGACAACATCAAGCGTCCCATCTTCGACCCTTGCAACTCTGCCTGCGCGAAGACCAACGCGCCATCAGACTGCTGCACCGGCGCTTTCTCCGACCACGCGGTTTGCAAACCAAATATGTACTCGATGCAAGCTAACAAAGTCTGCCCTGACGCCTACGGATTCGCGTTCGACGACCAGGATTCCACATTCATCATCCCGACTGGTGGGGGATTTGAGACGGTGTTTTGCCCCGAGGGACGGAGTACGAATATTCTGAAGACGTTCAAGCAGCAGCTTCAGGATTTGACGGGGGCGCCGGGGGTGGGGAAGAGTTGGAAGGAGATTGATGATGATGCGAGGAATGTTACCATTATCCTGGAGGCGGCTAAGAAGAGTGGTGTGGAGAAGAGGGAGAGGAGTGTGGGGTGTGTTGGAGCCTTGGTTGCAGTTGTTGCATGGGCGGTTTTTGTCGGGTTGTGAGTTTGTGGATTGTGAGTTTGCTTTTGTGAGGGTTGGATTGACGAGACTTGGTTTTTTTTCTGGCGTTTTTTTTACGAGATTATGAGATTGAGATGAGAAGATATAAGATTATGGGAGAGTAGGAGATGATGGATGACCTTGGAGGAGAGAGAGTTAGAGTACCCGTTGTTGTTGTTGTTGTTGTTGTCGTTGTTTTCGTTGCGATCCCTAAGATACCCCCCCCCCCCTTTTTAGTACGCTAGTTTGTTATTCTCTCCCTTTTTAGATTGTGGATACGAGGATGAATAGAATAGGATGAATTGACGATTTGAAAGATTTCCGTGGTTAAACAAAGTCGTTTTTGAAATGGTTTTGAGTATGTTTGTTATCTTCCCCGCAGTTAATTGTTTGGAAGGGTGGTTTGCTGGTATTTGTATGTGATTTACTTATGACATTACTTGTGGTTTACTAGCTAGTTTCTTGACAGGATACTTGTCGTTTAATTGGGGTGTAATTGCGATTTAAGGGGATGAGTAGGCGAGCTTGGGAAGTAAGTTAGGTGCTCGCTTATTTGCGAGTAAGTCCTTGTCTTACCCTTTAAACGACATACACCGTCGCTGGACTATATGAGGCCAAGAGGATACCCGAGTCAAAGAAAGTGAATTATAGTAATTACTCGATAGCCCCTAATATGTAGAACGTCGTTCGACGAAGGGACACTGATGAATTGATGAACTGTGTTTATGATATTTAATAGATCTATTTAGTACGGCTGGTTATATTAAGATACAGGGGTTAGCTTGGTTCTTTGATAACCTTAATTTTTTTTCTTGCGGATTTCTTATTTTATCTTATCGTTGTTTTTTGTTTTTTTGTTGTATTTGTAGTTGAGATGCTATAGAACGAGAGGAAGGCGAGATTACTATAACAGGATTTGAGGTGAAGAGATAACGGATAGTGGGATACTGAAATAGCGAGATAGAGATATAAAGATAGCAAGTTTATATACTAAAGTAACCTCTATATAATTTCTCTAGTACTTATAACTATAGAGCTATTATAAGAACGTTAATAAATTATTTTACTCTCTAATTAACTAAAAACCACCGTTCTACTTTCTAAATTATAGCTCTCTTTTTAGAGGCTATCTCTATTAAAATAGAGGAAAAACTATTAGATTATATTCTTTATTTTTACTTGTTTTATATATAATTTCAGTAGATCTAGAATATATATATAATATAATATAATATTATTTTAATTTAGAGCTTTTACTTATATACTAGATATAGATAGAGTTAAGGGTATATAAATACTACTACTAATATACTATCCTAAAAGGATAAGGTCGAGTAATAAATAGAATCGCTAGTTAGAATAAAAGGGTTTTAGATACTATTAAAAGAGCTTTTATAATAAGAGTAATAAGAGTAATAAGAGTAATAAGAGTAATAAGAGTAATAAGAGTAATAAGAGTAATAAGAGTAATAAGAGTAATAAGAGTAATAAGAGTAGTAAGAAGATAAAGCTATTAATATTAAAAGTAATAGTATCTTCGATAGGTATCAGCGCTATATATCTTAGAAGAGCTATTATAAATACCTAGAGACGGTGTTGTCTTACGTCTAGTTTATCAGATTAATTATATAGTGTTAGAGGTTAGAAGTAAAGGAAGATTTCCTTGATAGTAGAATTAAGGTTGAGAGTTAAATCGTTAATTTAAGTAATCAAAAGAAGAGCTCTAAGCAGAAGAATAGGTAGTAGATCAATCTACTATATTCTCTAATTTCTAGTGTATATAATTTAAAGAGTAAAATGATCGTTTTATAATTAATTAGAGAGTAAAATAGCTAATTACCATTATAAAAAAGAGAGTATAAGATTTCCAACTTTTGAATCCAATCTAAATCTCAAACCCATCCACTTTACTTACCCCCCTCCATCCTCGAACTAACAAAATCCACCAAATCAAAAAGACTCTTCTTAAACTTCCTCTCCTGACTCGTTCTATTAACATACTGCAACCCAAACTGCTGTCCATAATCCCCAAACTCCCAATTATCCGCAAAACTCCACGCTAGAGCTCCCATCACATTCACCCCATCCTCGTGAATACTCTTCAATATCTCCGTCATGAAACTTAAATAATATTGCGAGCGAGGCGAGTCGAAGAGTTGATCGACCACTTCTTTATTCGCTTCTCCGTAGACGGGGAATCCGAATTCGGCGACTAGGACGGGCTTTTGCCATGTGTTGTAGAGGTAGTTGAGGTATGTGCGGAGATACTTTGGTGTGAGGTAGACGTAGGATTGGGAGCGGTAACCGATTGCCCAGCCGAAGATGTTGGAGGTCTCTTGGACGACACAGTAGGGGTAGAGGGGGGAGGAGGTGTTGGAGGTGCAAGATTGGATTCCGGCCTCGGGTGGGGAGACGACTGTTGCTGTGTAAGGGTCGATTCCTAGGAAGTCGGAGGTGTTTCCGATGTATGCGAGATCTTCGGCGCTTAGGGGGACGTAATCTGGGATGGTCATTTTGTAGGCTTCTGGGTAGTCGATTCCGAGGAAGATGGGGTTGGCGAAGGTTCCGAGTTGGAACTCGTTGAAGTGGTTGGCTGCGTCGACGTGGGAAGCGTTGTTGGGATCTTTGGGAACTCCGAAGTTGTCGTTGAATTTGATGCCCAGTTTTCCTGTTCCCTGGACGTCTTCGTGGTAGAAGTGGTATAGGTGAGCATGTGCTTTGATCACATGGTCTACGCTCTTCCCATTGTCGCAGTATAAAAGTGGTTCGTTGAATCTAATCAATTTAGCGAGGAAGTCGAAATTCATGGAGATGATAAAACTTACGTGAACCAAATTGGAACCCTATCACTGAAATGAGTCAAGAGAATCTTCCCATAGTTGACAAAAGCATCCACAAACGTCTCATTCTGATACCCCCCATTGACATATCCAATAGCAGCATCACTCTTATAATAATTCCCCTCGCCAAAGAACTGCAACGGCGTATCAAAATGAAACATCGTTACGGTAGGAATCATCCCCTTCTCCAGCACAAAATCAATCAAATCGCTATAATGCTGAAGCCCATTCTTATTAACTGGCGTTCCAGGCAGAGCAAATGGGAGTATCCTGGTCCAGGCGATGGAAAAAGAGTAGTACTTCACACCGATAGAAGCTAATCTCTCAATATCCTGTTTATAGAGATAGTAATTTTCATTCGTCACCTGGTTATTCGATCTGTTGTCTCCATTCCCAGCAAGGACCTCCATCAAACTCGGAGATTTCCCCTCCTCAAAAACCGCACCTTCAATTTGCGATGCGGAACCGGCGACGCCGAAGATGAAATCTTCTGGGAAGGTATAGCAGTCCGTTGGCCCAAAGTAATCCGCTGGGGGAAGAACAAGTTCGCTTGTAGGAAGTGGTGTTGGACTGACAGTGGTACTGTAAATTGCTGTGCCGGTGAAATTCGTGAGGTTTGCTGCTTCCCAGAGACGAGTCCAGGCAACTTCATCATAGGGATTGGAAGGGACCGTTGCTTGGGCGGTGGAGTTTGGGTTCCAGCTTCCCCATGTTGTAGTTGAGAGATTGGGGACTAGTGTACTTAATTCTGCATAGGGAGGTGCATAAGTATGGGTAGTTGTTGGAACTGGCCTTGAGGTTGCCGTGCGATACGTCTCTGTTTGGGTAAAGGAAAAGGGAGTAAATGTGTATGTTGGTGCTGTGTATGAAGCAGTGCAAGAAGTGCGTGGTATTGATCCATTTGCTGAGATGTACACTTGTTGGGCAGCTGCGCTTGACGCGAGTGCTCCAAGGAGGGGTACCAAAGCACTTCTGTGTAACATTTTGAGAGGGTGATTAGACGGTGATTAGATATAGTGCTCAAAAAGACACTGCAGCGAAGAAACTGCAGCGAAGAAACTGCAGCGAAGACTCCTTATATATCATCCTACATCTGTTCTTCGCACCATTTTCACAACTAACCTGCTAAAGTAAAGTCAACGGCGAGAAAAGGCCGCTGAGACCAATAATAGAGCCGTTCCACCCACTCTCTCTAGGTCTTCCTGGACACGTACAGTACGTGGAAAAGAAAAGGTGGACAAAGGTCGAATTGTAGACAAAGAATCCCCAAAGTTGGCCGCGACACGGGAACTCATCCGAAAAATCACTTCATTTCCCCATAGTTTCTACGATTCCCCCGCACTTCCCCACGCCGTATCTTGGAAAATGGCGGGGCAAGTGGGGCAAGTTGGAGTGGACGAGAGAGATTGAAATTATATCGTTGTAAGAGTTGCCGAGAGTGGGATCTAGTGAGATTCTTCTTACGACAGGTGAGATCAAATGAGGTGGACGAGAATTACTTCATTCCGCTCTGGAAAGAATAAAGAAAGGATAGGAGCAGGTCAGCCAATATGAACATACTTTGCTGCAGCGTTGGGCAGGCATATTCAGTCTTGCTTCCAAGTTATTCATTCATGGGCAAATTCAAAGCTCAGTGTTGGGAACTCTCGGCTCGAGACTTAATAGCGGCTGGCGGCATGATGAAAATCATCTTGGTGCGTATGATTAATTCAAAGCTTTCACCCCGTTATATCATACTGAGTGTTAATTGAGCAGAGAAGAGTAGAGTAGCGACTGCTAATACTACTCTACTCTGCTCAACACTACTTGAGTTGTAGTACCATTTCGGACCGACCCTCGGAAGTCTCGGGCCTAACATCGGTATAAGTTTGAAAGTTCGTCCTACAAACATAATTTTTTTGAATTAAGAAGACAACAAAATGGTGCTACTTGGTGGGGTTGCACAAATCCTACTTCTGAAAGGTAATTGTCGTGTCCGAATCATAAGCAGTAGTTGAGTCATTGCTACTCAGCGTACAGATAACGTCTGCATACTAATCTTCGCTGCTACCTTAGGAGCACTCTATCTAGAACGCTTGCATTTGCTCCTTGTCTGGAAAACATTGAGTCAGCTCCTCTAACCATTCAAAGATGTAAATCATCCGTCATCATACCTGTGCTATGTTGATTAACGACGGTAGAGCGAGAGACAGTGGTTAAGGTGGTGGTATTTGAGGAGGTCTCGCTAAGTTCAGGCTCGGCCCGACGTGGCTTCTCAACCTTTCTCAAACTCAAGTTCACTTAACTAATCTCATAGAATTTCTTTAAGAAAAGAAGATATTTCCCTTCTAGAGAACCAACACCCTTTCTTGTTAGAATTTCTTAGGTAGTACTGGGATCTTTCAAATTCTCACTAGGATTTCGGTAGACGACAACCGCCTAAACGGTCCGTACCTAAACCATCTCCCTCGCCAAACACACCAGAAAACCCGACATCTACTGGATCTCATCTTCCCTTTCGATTTTTCAGATCTCATGGAATTTTGAGTTAGTCCTTCATAAATAAAGAAGCCCATCGGATTTTACACCCAACCTACTGACGCGCGAGGTCGCGTCACCATCAAACACCGACATTTCCTTCAACCATCTCTCCACACTCTATCTCATCTCTTTCTCTTTCGTCCCGCCTTATTCAATCTCACCCTAAAGTCTCAAAATGATCGAACTCGATCACTCAACTTTGAACGCCGCGCCTCCGCCTGAACCGGCAAAAGCGATGACGGCGGACGTTCTCCTCAAACTTGAGATTCAACAACGGCGGCGATTCGCTGGGCCGAATCAAGAGAGGCAGAGAGTCAGTAGCGGATGTGACATTTTGGATGAGCTTTTTGATGGGGGCGATGCTATGGAAGGTGGGAGGGGATTGGAAAGGGGTATTGTTGTGGGTGTCAGTGCGGAGGGGAGGGAGGATGAGGGTATTTTGGTGAGCTTGTTTTTTGATATATGTTCTTGGGCGCGTGAGACGGATGAGTAGACCCATATTTCAGAGGAAGCTGGGATGGAATCTCTTTGCTTCTAACCGGCGACGGGAGGATTTTGTTTCTACTATCTTATCTTTCTTCAATTTTGTTTATAATTTGGCTGCCAAGATCTTTATCGCTTCGTCATTCTTAATTTTCTCGCTCTCAGTTATAAACACCCATTCTTTCTCCGGTCTATAACTGTTCTAACACATCCATAGCTATCTCTCAACCTCCTCGCCTCAATTCTCATCCCACACCTCTCAACCGCCAAAAGATCCACACCAATCGCACAGATAATCGACACAACAGGATCCTTTCCCCTCTCCCTTCTAGCTCAAGTTTTAAAATCCAGAATCTCATCTCAGCTCACCACTCACCAAACATCTAAACTACCAAACGATGAGCAAATAAACACCCACCTCCAAAAATCTCTTGAGCTAATTTCCATATCCCGCGTCTTCGACATCCCCGGCCTCTGGGAAGTCCTCCGAGAAATAAATGATCTCCCTACACCTCCAACCCCAACACCACCCGCCCCAGGACAATCAAGCGCTGATTGGCCTTCCACCTCGGAATCAGCTGGTCAGGCAGCTGATGAGACGAATGTATCACTACCTGCAAGTTTCATTCTGGGGAAGGAGAGGCCAGAAACAGTCGGGGAAGAGGAAGGGATTCAGATTCTGATAATCCATACCATAACACCATTAATCAACGATCTATTTGCTCGGAAAGAGAAGTCTGAAGGTATACTATCCATTAATTCTTCACTCCATTACCCTCACTCTTCACTTTCCGGTTTTCATATTCCAATCTCTCGACCCTTCCCCTCTCTGTGATCCAACGATCATAAACAAAAAAAACAAAAAAAACCAGCTAACAAAAAACCAAGCACATACACTCCTAACAACCCTCTCAACAACCCTCCACACCCTCTCCAAACAATCCAACATCCTAACCCTCCTCCACAACACCACCATCCCCACCACCCCGACCATCCCCCAAACTAAATCCAAACCCAACACCACCCCCTCCCTCTTCCCCTCCACAACCCAAAAGCCCTCCCTCGGCCAAATCTTCACCCCCCTCCCCACCCTCCACATCCTCATCTCCACCCTCCTAACCACCCAACCCTCCGCTGAATCTCTCTACCCCCAAGACCAAGACCCGTCATCCCAAACACATACCCACCATACCCACACCAACACCCATACCACATCCCACCCTCCCCAACCCCAAAATCCAACCCATCACTCAAACCAAAACCAAAACAAAAAAGTAAAAGTAACCCCAAAAACCTGCCACGTCCTCGAAATACTCAAAGACGAAACCCCCTCCCTCCCCCCTTCAACCAACAAATTCGGAAGTAGAGAACAGAAATGGGTTCCCCTCGCTCTTTCGTCACAGAAAACGGGGTTTGAGAGGGTTTTTGAGGGGTCTGTTTGGGTGGGTAAAACATCTATTGCGAAGGACGGGGATGGAGGAGATATTGCAGAGGGAGAGGAGGGGGTGGAGAGGAAGGAAGAAGGAAGAATGGAGAGGAGAGAGGTTTTGGGAGTAGGTGGTGTTGGTGGTGTGGCTAAGATTTATGGGTTTGGGGGGAGGAGGGTGTAAGCTGTAAGCTGTAACCTGTGATACTGGGTGGGAGATCAGGAAGAGGAATGTGCGATGGAGGGGCGGTTTTGTTTGCTACCTACCCTACCTACCCTGCTGCAAGTTGTGCTCACTCTCCCTTAAGATGAGAAACAGATGGGATGATATAATGAGCAGTGCATACGAAATCACGGAAGGTACGCATAAATGACTGAAACTCTTAGTGTACAATAACTGATCCTTTGCTCAGAAAATATCAAAGTCTTAGTTTAGTCAGTCAAAATTAACGGTGATACCTTGATTCTAAAAAGTGAATACTGAGTTAACGTCCCAATTGAAAACCCCAAGAACTTGAACCAATAAGGTTTAGCAAATATATGCTTGCTACCTTTCATCACCCAGTAGTTTTGGCTTTGATCCCTACAATATACCAGTTTAGTACCCAAGAACAAGTGAATTAATCAATATCGCAGGTAAAAGGGAAGGTGGGTTATCAAATCAATTTATCCCACTATACCCTATCAACGACTACACAGCTAAAAAAAAAGCTCCATACATCTGTCCCCAACCATCTTAATAATTCCCCTTATCCAAAGGTAAGCCATCGACCATCCCGTCATTTCATTCCACTGTGTGCTTCACCTCGCCTTTTCGCTGCAACTCTTTTCTCGCCAAAAACCGTCACAACAATTCCAACAAAGAAAAACCATCATCCACAGAAAATCCCTCAGCATTCGGAAGATGAAGTTCATCTTACACCAATTCCCCCTTCGATTTCCTTTTGCCAATAATAAGCAGGTTTGAAAATGCACCCAATGAAACAACATGAGAAGAAAGAGGTGAATTCCTCTCAAAGGATGACAAGATCTGAAGGAAAAAGAACGAAAAATACAGAGAATTGGTGTATCAAGGGCCCGGCGTCGTTGTAATTTGCTGCACTCGAGGGTATCATATCCAACGCAAAGGAAGAAACGTGATTGGTGCCGAGGCGCAAATCTTTGAATGAAATCGAGGGGATGAATACGAGAAATCGTTGTGTCCCTATCGTATATTTCTTTCCCCGTGTAATGTATGGTGGGGGAACTGGTATCGCTTCAAGCTCATGATTCTTGGGCTGGGACATATGGCTTTGGCTTTCTTGGTCCACCCTTCAGACTCTTTACTCGTGACAAGAAACCACCTCCGGTCTTTGGCTGGTCGGAAGAGGAACCATCACCGGTTTGACGTCTCTCCAATCCAGCGAAGCCAACTCGAGGAGGATTGCTTGGAGCTCTCGCTCTTCCATTTCTTTCCGGCTCAACAATGGTGACACTAGTTTCCTTCTTTGTGCTCGTGTAATCGTCCCCCTTGCTGAACTCATTGAAGAATGGATTCGATTCGTGGATTTTGGATCCACCTGGCGAAAATCCTGCACTTTCTGGTGATCTCATTCCTTCAGGACTGGTAATACGACCAGAAGCAGCAAAATCCCGACGTGGACCATTGATACCCTTGATCCTTTGAGCCAAAGACTTCTTACGTCCAAGACCTCCTCCTGGTGCGGCCTCAGTCTCACTCTCACGACGCTGCATAGCGGTTCTAGATGCTGGAGCACCTTCCAAGAAAGTCGAGGTCCCTAATCCCAGAGTCTCCTCCCCGTGAATTGGCTCAATTCGGGTGGTGGCGCTGAGTACGTTCACATCCTTTGGCCGCCCGGGTTGTCCGGGTTGTCCAGTACTGTAATCCTTGAATGCCTCCCCATCGTTATTACCCAAAAAAGTTGCATGATCAGGTCTCTTATTTAGAGGTCCTCCACCACCCAGTACGTTGTTCAATGAATCCTCGGGAAAAGCTTGCATAGGAGCTCTGCGGCTACCTTGTCGGTTTCGGTGAGGGTTGCATGCATCAAATGGACCGTCGTGATGAAATACTGGTCAATGTCAGAAAATATTCTAAGAAATCGCTGCGCAAAACTTACACCCAGTACCATATATACTGGTCACATCCAATTTATCAATTACATCCAACTTGCGGTCTGGTTTCTTCCCCTTAGAGGAAGATTCCTTCCCATCCCGATCTCTGTGTCGTCTCTCGCGTTCACGTCGTCGTCTCTCAGATCGTCGCTTTTCGTCTTCTGGATCCAGTAATTTACTGTTCTTTGACATCACTGAGGAATCCGAGTTTCGTCGCACTCGTCGAGATCCAGATTTGCTGGATGAAGGTTCTGGATCTGCAAATATATCCAATTCCCCGGTTGGTCGAGACGATCTAGATGCTCCCGGTTTGCGGGCACGCAGCGCCTCCTCTTGAGAGCGAGTTGGTCGGTGTCGGGGAGGCATATTCTCTCCACGTCCTTTACTAGAGCTGTATGGCGGAGGTGCCTTACCGTCCGTGTTCGATCTGGATGGTGGTGGACGCCTACTGCCAGGAGTTCTGCTACTAGTTGGCTTATCATCGAGTGTAAGATTATCCTGAAAATCGCGGTCAGTTTGAAATTTTCAATCTCAACAGCTCCGTGAATACAATTAGGGTATTGCGACAGGAAGTGTGGGAGCACAAAATTACGTACGAACAGTTCTGCGGCGTTGCCAGTCAATGCTGGCCTAGGCGCAGAGTCAGATGGAGTTGCCATTTTCTCGACGGATCCGATTGCTGGAGGTATAACGTTGTTGGAAGAAGGTTCGAGGAATGGATTGCGAGAGACTGGGCGAGGTGGAGGATCAAAAGGAGATCGTGGTTGTGAGCCGTTTGATAAAGCAGGCGATGCAGCACGATTTCGAAAGGGGTTGTTGGATGACAGGTTGAGGCCCGGGGGTGAGGGTCGAGAATCTGTTTCGCAAACCGGATCTTGTTAGCCAGCGGGCTCATGCATGCTCTATATAGCTATGACGGCGATTTAGGGATGGGCGTGAAACGGGGCGATGGACAAGATGATACGTCCTCGCCCTGATAAGTGGAGACGAGATGGGGGGGGGGTGTGGTGTTGAGGCGGCACCCGAGATAGATTGCGAGGACAAGGAAAGGAGACTGACCTGTTTGGTTTGGTTGGATGAGTGACATGGTGGCGAGGGGGGGCTGCGAGGATGTAAGTTCTGGGATTAATTCCTGCTGTCGTAAGTGCAGTGGTGAGCACGATGCACCGAAATTTGAACGAAGTGGTAAGTGAAATGCGGGTGGATTTGGGGGTTGGTTGGGCTGTTTGGGCTGTTTGGATGAGATTGAGTGATGATGCGCGAAGGGGCAGCGAGCGGTTAAGAGGGGCAGGTTCGGGAGCCTGAACTTCAGAGAGGAAGGCTGGCTGGGGAGTCTGTGTTGACAGGAGACCGTAGCCTGGCCCAGGGGTGAACTTGGCTTGTGTTTTGGCACTTTTGGTGAACGACGGAACAGAAAACAAGCGGCAGCAAGCAACCACAAAAAGGGGAAACGCTATGCTAGCGGGTGTTTTCTCCTAATAGCGTCCTTGTAGCGCGACCAAGGCCTGGGAAATGCAGGTTAGACAAGAGTGTCGGTCACTAGTCTCCGCTCCTTGCGAGGAACGTGGACGATTATCTCCAAATACGTCCAACGCCTCCTTGCTGCTCAAATTACCCACCGACGTATGCAATTGTTCGACTCGATGCTGCAACGGGTTTATCTATCGTCTCGACCCTTCCAATCCCTTTACTCGATGTATGCGGTTCGAGATATGGAATTCCGGAAGTATCTTGATTGGATTCAGTTGATAGGAGTCCGGTTTAAATCAACTGTGTGCCGGCAGAGCGCCGAAAAACAAAAGGTGCGTGTAGTGAATGTGCTAGTGGCGTCAGGTACTAAGCTGGCTTGGAGCTGTCAAGAGGAGGATTATTTTGTAGAGTGGCAGAGAGATGGAGGTGCGTCCGATTGAGCCAGAATATCCGGGAGCAGAAGAAGGGAGAGTAAGTGTCAAAGTGCCAAACAGTTGAGACGAAGAATACCGGTGGCTACAAGGGAAGTTAATCTGCAGAGATGATGGGCAGAGTCAAAAGGTGAATGGAAGCTCTTTGCAAGCTGAGGTGAAGCTGTAACTCGCAACAAGTAGCATTCACAAGGGAAACTGGCAGATGTCGGGCTCGTATGTGGCGGGGCGAACGGGGCTGGATGTCTTCCGATGCTCGTATGACCTCCTCGTATCCAAATAAACTGAGGTTGATATGTTTGCAATGGTGAATTTGGTAGAATGTGATACGGGTTCGAGTAGAAAGTGCTGGTGGTGTTGGTGGTTGTAGGTTTTGATAAAACGATCGGCAGCGGACGACTCGGAGGGGGGGCAGCAGGGTAGGAGGGATTTGCGGAGCGGTAATCGTAGCGGTGTGACGGGTCAATCCAGTGAGGGAGGAGAAGGGAGGAGAAAGGAGAAGGGGGAGGGAGGGATTAAGTAGAGAGTATCTGCTGCTCGTGGGATGACTGAGTAGGAGGGTACTGAGTGGTGGTGGTGGTGGTGGTGGATGGGAAGGAGTGGAAGAGGAAGAAGATGGGAGAATTGCTTAGTGCACCACCATGACCTAGAGGGGCAATTTAGGAGCAAAAAGCTTTTATTGATTTCCGGCTACGGAACCAACCTAGGTAAGTAAGTAGGTAGGTAGGTACGTATCCAATACGAATCGGCAATATTTTCTTTGCGGGCAGGTGCTGGAGAGGACCCTTACAAGTAGGTACCTAGGTACTTAGATGACAGGGAACTTGTGGGCAGCAGCTGAGCCATTCATTCACCCACCAGTCCGGCGCTGCAGGCCAAGCAATGGAAAAACTGGGGTAACCAGATTATGTAATTTCCATCTGCAATTTTTTTGAACTTCCTCTGCCATCACCAAACTGTTACCCCCATGCGCCCAGAGCAATCACAACCCCAACACCTTCGCCATGGCACCAACAACGAAAGCGACCGAGTCTCCGGCCCCCGTCGATGTCGATGCAGATGTCGCCATGGGTGAAGCCCCCCAAGAATATGTCGAGCCAGAGAGGGACGTCAATGACCCCGCCAACCGGACGTGGTTTGACGAGAACGCCATCAAAATTGTAAGATTAACTCGTATCCATCGTCCATCCGACTCTCTTCTAAGTGTCAATCTAGCTCGCTGGATCCTCGGAAACAGCCGCCTCATTTCAATTTAAAAAGGAAGATCATACCTTGGGGAATGCGCTGCGATATATTATCATGAAGAAGTACGTCCATTTAAATTTATACTGGAACGATGGGCTGCTGTTGAAGAAACTCAATTACTAACAAAATTACTGTAGTCCCGACGTTGAGTTCTGCGGTTACTCTATCCCTCATCCTTCAGAAGAACTCATGAACATCCGCATTCAAACATATGGTACGCAGCATGATTTTTAGGTAATGGGGAAATCTAACACCACGGCAGATGGAACAGCACTCGACGCCCTCGACAAAGGCCTCACAGATCTCATGGAGTTGTGCGATGAAGTATCCGTCAAATATGTGGCAGCCCGAGAAGCCTTCAAAGCAAATCAGCAGTCGTGATTTGGGGTAATTGGTGGGAAATAGATATCGGTTGCATTACACGGCGTTAAGGCATACAATACTATGGAGTTCGATTGGAGGTTCATTTGGGATATGTACAGGCTATGGAAAAGGACGGAGCATGGAGATAATTCAGTTGCGACCCTACTGGCGTTAGCAGATGTAGATTTGGGGAAGACTACTGAATGATATACCTCGAGGAAACCAGAAATGAAATTTTGTGGTAATCTTGCAGCTGGGTCTTCGTCCGCTCTGAAATACTTGAGAATGTGAGGGAGTTGCTTCCAGTAGTTCATGGTTTCCTATGACAGCTGGTTAGTAAAAGTTGTGTAAAACAAACAATCAAAAAATAATCCATAAAAACAATCATGGCAATCCAAGTGCTAACTAAGAATGAGTATCGCGGTTATGCCGTGTTTAAAGATGGCGGCGTGTTGAACTTGTGGTTCCTTGACTTGGAGTGCCCCCCTGATCGACCTGGGATGTCTCCAGCTGGCCCAACTCTCCCAAAAACCCAATAATGCCCCAGTATCGTGTCCAGGATATTAGCAAGTCGGACATGGCGCATATCCAATTGAAAGATAGGTGTCGTAATCCATAAACCCACTCCCTCACACGGTGCAGCATAAGAAATTCCCAACGAACCTGATATTCCGAGTGACTCTTGAACAACAAAACATCCACCACCTCATGCTGTTTCACGTATCGATGCCGCTCAAATTCCTGCCTCATCTTCGTCCTCAATTGCGCGACTGGTATGCTGAGCGAGTACATCGTTTGGATCTCCGGAGCCTGCCACAAACCACTCATTAGCCCAGTCCGCTCCCTCTTTGAACTTGCGGCCCAATTGTCCATATCTAAAGCCCTTATGACATTGGAGGAAATTCGTGCTTAGGAGGACGTACAGAACGGATCCATTCTCGGTAGCTTCTCAAGACTCTTCGTTTAGCATCGTTGAGACTGACAGCTGTAATTGTCGCATTAGCACATGCCATTGAACGGGGATATTGGAGGGACAGACATTGGCGCGTCCTCTGCGCAAGATAGGTAGGGTTGATCACCATAATGTCGTTGTATGTAGTGGTGACCTTCCTTTGATGTCGGCTTGTCTGGAGCTTGAGTGAGGTTCGAAGTTGCCCCAAACCTAAAACCTGATCACGTAAGCAAGAAGGCTGAGAAATTCGCCTGGGAAGCTACGAGACAATTGCCCCTCCAAGTACCACCTTATAGTCAACAACAACCCAAACGACAAACATATCTCACGACCAAACCCTCCAAACTCCAAATCTAATATTTGAAGAAGAACAAACCCGCAAACATGCCAGCCATCCGCCACGCATCCAAGCGCAAAGCTCCCCCCTCGGGATTCACAGACATAGAAGACGACCTTCTAATCTTCAGTAACAAGATGAAGGACGCCGAAAACGCATCCACCGTCAACGTTCCCCGTCACCAGGTCCATTGGCCGATATTCCAGATCTCACATCAGAGATCGCGATACGTCTACGAGTTATACTACGAGAAGGAGGCCATTTCCAAGGAGCTGTATGATTATTTACTGAAAAATGGGTATGCGGATGCGATGCTGATTGCTAAGTGGAAGAAGACTGGGTATGAGAAGGTATGTTTTTCACTCTCTTCTCTCTACGTTCATCTTTTTGCGTGGAAAATGGTTATTAGGAAAATGGATAGATGCTAACAATCTGTGTAGCTTTGCTGTTTACGGTGCGTACAGACTAAGGAGACGAATTTCAATTCTACATGCATTTGCCGCGTTCCCAAGGCGCAGATGAAGGAAAATCAGAATGTGGAATGTGTGAGCTGTGGATGTAGAGGATGTGCATCCAGTGACTGAGGGGTTAGATTCGAGGAATGAATGGGAAACATGGAGAAATAACGAGTTTATGATGGGAGGACTGGATATGGTTCTGTTTTGGGCTGTCTGGGAGATACCACCACTGGAGTTAATGGGAATTCAAAAATGGATGCTCTTTGTAGCATCGAAGCGTAGGAGGCATCATTCTAGTCGTACGAGGATAGCTCTAGATGGAGACAACTAGTGCCGATTCCGAGGAAAGAAATCATACGACAGTGGAGGAAGACTGTTGATCTTGTCAAAAGGTTCTTACCCTCTGGGCTCTATTACTCTCTTTGCCTATACTGACTCAAGAAGGGCGGTCCTAAATACTGCATATAAAATATTCAAATGGAAAAAACTTCCCAAAAAGCTTTCCATCCATTCCCCTACATATATCACAACCCTTACACTATCTTCAAATCAAGCTATAAGTTCTTCAGGCCTCTTTATTGGACCCCTTTTTCCTACTCCCATGCCCACGAAGCACTCTATTCTTCAAACTTGGTACTCATGCTGCTTTACCACAAGATTTCGACGCCAGGAAGATTCCTCCGGGAGATTTTACGGGGAACCTTGTCGGGTACCTGTGCATAAACCATCTCTACCGAAATAGCTCGCTGGCATAAATGTTTAATTTATACTTTATTGTACAAAATGCAGAATAGTTTTTTATATTGAAGGAAAAAGTAATTGTATACAACTGTGTACTCCTTGGGGGTGAGGCATTACAGCTACCGGTATGGCCGATTGCGAATCCAAGTCTAAGGCTTGAGTGAATATTCTCGGTCGATGGCACATGGCCTAATCGAACGATCTCAAGGAAATATAAAGTTGTGAAACATCCAAAGCTTGTCCATTGCCAGATTTGATAGGGGTGAAATTAAGGTCCAGTGCATTGATCTACGAAACTAGCCTAACGATCAACGCCATCATCACCAAATCTTCTTCAGCCTTGTGTCTTACACTAGTATTGATTTCTCGACATTCAGCCTCGACTACAAGGCTCAACCTAGTTTCTCTCTATAAGCACAGGAAAAAGCAATCGCGCGCGGCACGTCATTGAAGCAATCGATAATCTTGAGAAGAGAGAGGGATAAGAGGATACTGGGAAAAGAAAGACGAGATGGCCGACACAACAATGGCAACCATCCAAACGCCCCCTCCCATCCCTGAAGAACCAAAATTCGGAGGCTTCACAAGATTCGAAATTGAACTCGAGGTAGGTCCTCATTTCCCCTTCCCATCCATTCCCTTTACCATCTTCTCCCCTTCACCCGTCTCCCAGCCAACCTAACTAACAAACCAACAGTTCGTACAATCCCTAGCCGCTCCCCTCTACCTCAACCACCTAGCCACCCTAAAATACCTTGAAAACCCCGCCTTCGTCGCCTACCTCGAATACTTACAATACTGGTCTCTCCCGCCTTATACCAAGTACTTAACGTATCCTGGGCCGACGTTGAAGAATCTGGAGTTGTTGCAACGAGAGAGGTTTCGGAGGGATATTATTGATCCTAGTGTTGTGGGAAGGTTGATGGAGGAGGGAGAGCGGGCGGCGGAGAGTTGGCCTGCTTCTTGAATGTGAGGTTGGAGGGACGGAGGGGGGGAACTTGGGCAGATGGGAGGGGAATTGGAAGAGGGTGTTTTGATTTGGCGTTGGTGAAGGAGTTTACTAGGTTTGGGAATGGCGTTTGCTCTACAGAGTTTGGGGGACATTGGGGATGAATCTACACTGCTGGGACCCGAGAATCTGTGGGATAATATGGAACAGCTGAGGGACCGCGAAACAGGTCGAGAAATTGAGATGAAGAGTTGCGGGTATTATTGGCAGTAAAAGCAACTACATCGGAATATCTCTTGCCAGGAAACCAAATTCTAGAGATATTTCCCTCCAGTACGCCACGCTAAATCGCACGAAAAGTGAAGACTTTCTTCCAAAGGCCGTTCCCGCCAGTCCATATCAATTGCAGTCACGGCCTTCCTTATACATATCTCCAACCTCCAAGAACTAATCTCTCCATCGATTCTTGCACCCCATACACTACACCAAAGTCAGCATCTCATCCAAATTCCCCAATCCCCTCCCTCCAACTTACTCGATAAAAATTCGTCATAGGCTCATCAGCACTCCTAATCTGAACAGAATAATACGCCGCATCCTCGACATTGCAATCATCCTTCGGACATTGGATCTTGATCCTCTGGGCATTTTTGAATTGTTCGACTCCTCCAAAGACATCATCCTTCTCGACGAATTTGTATTCTTTGCGCTCGTAGAAGCCTTTGTTTTTTATGACGTATTGGTAGGGACAGGTTTTGCATTCCAGGCGATTTTTGCCCGTGTCTTCGGGGGTGGAGGATTCGTCGGGGACTTTAGAGACGGAGAGGACGTTGGAGCAGGAGGGGCAAACTTTGGAGGGGGTTAGTTGGGGGGTTTGTGGATATTTTGGGGGTTTGTGAAGGGGGGCTTACAGAGTAACATCTTGGCTGTATTGGTAGAAGATTGGTGTGGTGGGGGTTGTTTGCTATACGTAGAGCTTCTCAGTCGCAAGAATGGTAGAAATTGTGAGTCGAGCCTTCCCCTCCATTAAATGTTAGCTAGCCTTGTCGGCGATAAAAATGCGGTGCATGAGGCTAAGCCACGATTGGCAATCTCCGAAGTGAAGGCTGAAGCGCAACGCCCACCGCGAGTATCAAACAGATGAAAGCGCTTGAATCCTATAACCTCCTGAACCACATTTACAACCTCAATAACCGACATCCTGCCCTCCACATTTGAAGATCACTTTTGAATTCCATGTTACAGTTGTACCTGCCAAATTCACTCAGCTAGTTCACTAGAACTATCCCTGAGAAGTCGGTGAGTTACCCCTCCATCATGTACGCAAATAGTACTGTTTGAGCTGACATGTGGGATTCCTAGACAATAAACACTTCGCTCACCTCCAAATTCCGCTTTCGACTCCAATTTGAAAGGATACTAAAAGCGGACTGTGTTGTACTATAATATGGCAGATCCCCGAGACAAAGGTAGAGAGGCGGAGGATGTTGAAGTATGTAATGAAATTTACCCCTCGGTTCGGAGAATAGCAATGTGCCCTTTTATTCAGATTTATTTGCATGCTCTATTTAGGCAAGGACTGGGGCTAATAGATTAAACAGGGTGCCTCGCCATCTGAACAATTGATCGCTGCCTGCCGCGGAAACAATACCGAGCTTCTCCAAGAAATAATAGCCAATGTTGGTTCCGAAGAGAAAGCCGCCCTCCTGTTAAACGATACCAAAACCGTTTTGGGAAACCATTTATACCACGAAGCAGCATCAAGAGGAAACTGTTCGTTGCCCCTCTTCACTCCCAATTTTCTCGACTCCATGTACTAAAGTAAAAACAAAACAGATGAAGTAATAGACATCCTCCTCGACCAAGACGGCTTCGAATGCGACCCCATCAGCACCCGCGAAGGCGACACCCCCCTGCACTCCGCAATCCGCTACATCAATTCCCTCCCCCACCCTCTCTCCGTACACAACTCGGAATTCGCATCTTCGCTCCTGACCATGATGCTGGAAGCCGGCTCCGACGCGCGTATACGTAATAAAGGCGGTCTCACACCGAGTCAACTCTGTGACCCGAGTGATGTGGAGAGTAAACGGGTGTTGCAGGATGCGGTGGAGGTGGGTATGAATGAGGGCGACTTTATCGTTGATCAGGGCGATTTGGCCAGTGGGGGGGAGGAGGACGATGTTGGGAGTGCTAGTGATAGTGATTTTGATCCGGAGGAGTATCGGATGGAGAAGGAGAGGAGGGAACAGGGGAAGGGCGGGGGAGAGGGGAAGCCTTTTTGAGGGGGTTAGATGGCATTTGTAGAAATCCAAGTGTTGCCTTATTCTTTGTGAGATGAGGTGAGAGGGTGAGTAGTATTCTGGCCCCTTCCGGGCGGGGGTTCTCAACTGCTGGTCTTTTGGTCTTCTACTGTATTAACACCGAATCTTCGAGAGCGGGAAAGCGAAGGGGAGAGGTCTCGTCGCGGAGCACTACACAAGAAGGTTTAGAAGTTGTAAGATCTTTCCCCCTAACCCTTTCCCAACTCGCAAGCGACAATTATTTGGAAAAATCAGAGATCGACGACCAAGGAAGATTAGAATAGAGAAGCTTAATTCTCATCCTGTCTCGAGGCCCCTTCCAGTGGAGAAGGAGCATTTACTTCATATCTTTAGCAGTTTGATGTTTTTCTCAGTTACTGGATCTTTGATTCATCGCTGCGTTAGATGAGCGAGCAGTGTCCTGCGAACACCCTATATCCTCAATAGTCGAGGAGAGCTCATACAATTGTTATGATTGTTGTTCCAGATGAATCAAGAGGATGAAGCATTCGAGTTTTAAATTCTCAGATGTTCTGGAATAAAACTTTTCACTGTCCAGAGTTCGTTGTGCAAATAAGCAAAAGGAGGTACCTAAAGTTAGGATTTTCAGCTTCTGGGACCTATTTTAAATCGTTTAAGATAGCTGTCTATAAGGGAAAGGAGAATGTTATCATTGTCTTCAGGGGAATTTAAGAAAGCATCAAGTAGAGTAGGCCGGAAGGAGACTTTAGCTTATCCTACTTGAGGGTGTTTGTGTGAAGGACAATTCGAGAAGGTGGGTCTGTTGAGAAGCTCATCTTGAGCGCTTCCACTTCCCCTTCCTTTTGGCTGGTACTTTCTACATAAGATAAATTTTTACCGGTGCCTCGGGTGCCTATTCCTTGTATCACGATAGAGCATCCATTTACAACAAACCAACTTACAGCGTTGAGTGGTTGTTTAGCGGAATACCGGAGTAACATAATTTTCAGACCAGAAGCTTATCACCCATGTGAGAAACACAAATCTATGAGGAGGGAAGAAGGGTTTTGACAGAAGAATCTGTGTGTTTCCCGTGGTTACACAACGAGCCTTCTCCCCAAAGTCAGCCTTGCTTATGTATTCAACTTCAGCTCGGGCTCTTACACTCACTGTTTCGCAACCTGCTTGACTTCTAAATCGAACAGAAATTTATCATCTCATACGATCAATTTGGCAATCGCAGTCATGGCTGAGAGAATTTCGGTAGATAAATCAGGTCTTGATGAGGTAACAAGACCGGCGGGTCAATTCAAACAGCAGGAGGTCAATTCTTCATTTCCTTATTCTCGCCGCCCGAGGGCCGAAACTGGTGGTTCTAATTATAATCGACATTGCAAACCGGGTCTAGATGAATCTACAGTCCATACAAACCAAGAAGAGACCGGTGACTGTCCTACTCGTCCAAAAGTCGAATTCGGTCTTAGGACTAACGAAAACACCAGAAGATGGAAATAGAAGTAGGTCTCTACTCAGTTCCTCTCCGGGAACGAACGGGAGGCCACAAGTCATCAGGAAAAGGAAAATCGCCGAGGATCAAGCAAGCCTGAGCGATTCCGACAACATCACGGCACAGGATCAAATGGAGTTCCCAAGTGATTACTGTCGCTATTTGTCGATGCGAAAAGATAAAGTGCGGCCTACCACCATACCCTGATCCAGTACTAACATATACAGGCCACATCAGAGATACATGTCGTCAGTCGAGAGGTTCCAGAATCCGATATCGTGGATAAACTTCAGGTGGTTAGTTGTGGAATAACTCACTCTCCTGTTTATCCCTAATTGGTCCAAAAGTTGAAAGAAGAAGATTCAGACCTACGCTGGGAATGGACTATGCAGTTGTAGGTTCTTCCAGTACAAATGAACAATATTTAGACGTTTTTGTTAACAATAAGTCAAGCTTGATTTTGCCCGGCCGAAGATCAACATCGTTCTCGCGACATACAAAGAATCAGATGGGGAAGCATTGGGCGATTCCAGATAGATGCCTCTTTGCTCATGATAATTTGTGGTCTGGGGCATTTAGTTACAGGCCAATTATCAACGATGATACTTGGAAAGGCATGATTTTGAGTGCTATTGTTGTGTTCTCACAAAGTCTAACTGGATGGTAGGGTATCTTATCCGCAGCGACCAAAGCTGGGATTTTGCATGCACTTTGGCAGTTTCCTACAACACTAGTTCGAACTCCATTTATGGTGTAGGTATTGACCTAGAGGTACCAAAGGCAAATATTTTGGCTTATGTACTGGAACGAGAGAATAGGTGCGCGGGGAATCCCTTATTTATACCTACAATATTTGCGTCCCTTTATATTGGATCAACGATCGATATCAATCGAAGACACAGCAAGGACTTCTACGACATACAAACTTCGATGGAGACAGATGAGTATATCGGGGGCCCTAAAGTGCGAACGGCACCTGATTTGGTTAAGTTTACCAGAAAGTTAACTTCGCTTTGAACCTCGAGTATCGGGGTTACGCAGCTCTGTTCAACTCAAGAACGCATTATCTCTTTCCTGTGGGATCAATATGAGTTGTTGAAAATAGAGGCTTCGACCAGCGAAGATATTTTAGCGACACTGTGGGAAAACCTTGCTTTTACAAGAGAGAACTTGCGAGCCGAACGCCAGCATAACGAATATGTCAAAGCAGCATCACAAGCACAGGTACAAATGGTAATAAAATCTCTCTCGGCTTGTATCTCTCGGTTTACTGACAACATCAAGGTCTATTCTCTTACAGCTCAGCGAGACAACGAAGACAGCCTGAACCTTGCCCGACTATCACAAAAGCAAAATGACATAAACATCTAAATCTCCAAGTTCGTAGCCTACGAAAGTCGTCTGAGCAACAAAATGGCAAAGTCATCTCTGAAATACGGTACTGATATGCAGGTTATTGCAGCTGTGACACTGGTGTTTCTCCCGGGTACATTCATTGCAACGCTTTTCAGTACTAGCTTTTGGAATTTTCAGCCAGAAAATACTGGGAAGGTTGTAAGCAAATGGGTTTGGTTGTATTGTGTTGTGACTGTTGCTCTTACCTTGTCTGTGCTTGCTACGTGGAGATTTGTTTCGAGGATGAAGGCTGATGGGTTAGAATTGCCGCCTGAGTTGGACCTGGGAAAATTGATTGAGAAGGGGGATAGGGTGGAGGGTGACGAGGAACAGCTTGTTTAGGAGCCGTTATAGACAACCATTACTGTCGAGGCGAGTCCCCGCTCCATTCGTCGATAAATAAACAGAATTACAAGAATTCATAATTGAATCAGGCCCAGGCACCCTGGGCTCACAAGGTGGTTACGCAAAACACGTGCACACGCGTGCAGCCCCCCTTTCTTTTCCGCTTCCACAAACTTCCCCATATCTACTACAGACCCTTTGAACTTTATTTAGACATTAAGAGAGATGAACAGTCAGCACTGATATCAAATTGCTAAACTTTCAGAATGGAAGGTCCGGGGTTGATGTTTTACCTTTCGAAGTCCCTCTGCCATTGTCATCTCTTTCACTTGTTCTTATAACCCTCAACAAGACAGCATCTTTTGGATCTAGCATTAACTAGCATTAATTGGCATTAACTAGCAGCACGAGTTTCTCACTGGCAACTCTCTCCATACCACTTTCTTTCAAATAATGAAAGCCAATGGTGATCCTGAAAACCATATAAAAACACATAAAAGACCCTCGAGATTTTTTACGGTCTTATAAACCGAGGACGTTGGCGCCACAACTGATTTTATCTCTTATGAAACCACACCCAAGTAAACTGTAATCCCAAAGGTATCAGCCAAAAAAACAAAAAAACGCCAGCCAGCATCAGGTCATTATCCCCACCACACACCCGCCAAAAATCCCAAAGTGTAGAAATTCCAAAAGCCCCTAAATATATAATACACATTCACATTAACAATCACAATCAATCATTAGTCAAGTCCAAAACCTCAACCTGACTCATCCTCCACGCCCTCCTCGTCTTCCCATTTCGTTGAACCTTGTCCTTCTTCTCCAATTCCTCCAATTCCTGCTCCCCAATGGGTTTCCATCCACCCGGCATGGAGTCGCGGGCAATGATAAATTTCTTCTTCGTCGCTGCAGCTGAGGTTTTTGAGATGATTGGGGCTTCGGGTGAGAACTGGCTGTCTTCTAGAAGTTCCTGGGGAGTTGCTTTGGCAAATGATGGCCGAGGGGGAGGAGGCATGCTTGTTGGCGAGGATGAACGGATGATGCTCTCGGAAACGACTGGGGTATTTTCCTGGAATTCTTGATGTCGTGTGCTAGGTAGCAGAGGTGAGAGCACTGGTGGCGAAGAAGAGAGGGTGATGACTTGATTCTCCTTCTTTTTTTTTGTTTTCTTTGGCCCGGAAAGAGTCTTGAAAAATCTATCGATTGTGGGAAGTTCAGGGGAGGAATGTCTTTTTTGGGCCATAGATTTTATGCTACGTCCTCGGGCACGCCCTCGTCGTAAGCCAACACCAGGAATTTTGAGAATATCTCGTATGTCGAGCTCCTGCGTTTTCGCTGAATTGGGTGATTCTGATACGTTACGTTTTGGTGTGTATGCTAACTTTTCTGATCCTAGAGATGATCTTTTGCGCGGTGATGGCCTTAGTGGATTCCGGTCTTTTGAGGTTGGTGGTGTATTGAGAGGAGAACCGGTCCGTACATTTGGCAGAGATAACGGAAGTTCGGAATCGCTCTCTGATAATTCGGGTGAATGAACATGCTTTTTTGGTATGAATGTGAACTGTTCAGGCTCTTTTAAAGAAGGCGAACTTGAGGTAAGGTCAATGGAGAATGCAGATTTTCTAAACCTTGCCGGGGGAGGACTTTTGGATTTTGGAGGTCGAGCATTGAGCGGTTTCGTGACAAAACTACCACCCACTTGAGATGCGATACCCCAGGGTATAGAGCTTGGTGGTGGCTTTGCTTGGATCGTCTTCTTCTTTCTAGTCTGCGCCTTTGAAGCTGCGGGTACTTCTGTCGAGGCTGTATTTCTGGTACTTTTCCTTGTGAATGAAGGAAATTCAGGGTCTTCATCATCCGATACATCGTCCAAGC
Source organism: Hymenoscyphus scutula (assembly GCA_001399465.1). Classification (NCBI taxonomy): domain Eukaryota; kingdom Fungi; phylum Ascomycota; class Leotiomycetes; order Helotiales; family Helotiaceae; genus Hymenoscyphus; species Hymenoscyphus scutula. The sequence goes on along the minus strand of LKTO01000047.1, from coordinate 45,002 downwards.
ATGGAGCCGAGAACATAGGAGGTAACCCTTCATGAAATGGAGACTGACGTAATTTGGAAGAACCTGATAGCTCTTTTTCTTTCGGACGTGCTTTTGAAATGGTTACAAATTTTTCCATTGCTCCTTGCTGAGCCACGCTTTTGGCACCCTTTTTGCTCCCAGCCTTCTTAGCAGCAGCCCTTTGCTTCAAGAATTTTCCTGGATTCCTCTGCGACTCCTCGTAATCCTCTAGTTTCAGGGGTACACCAAGTCTGACGATAGTCTCTGGAATCCATTCCTTGTCGGGTTGACTTGGATCATATTGTGAGGCAGCTCGCTTAATAGGGCTTTCTGATCTCGGTTTGCCGTTGTCGTCTGATTGGTATGCTTCAATCTGGTCGTCGTCCAGGACAGGAGCTAGTCCATTTCTTCCATAATCTGCACTATCGTCTGGTTCATCTTCCAAATTTAATCGAACTATGTCCAGCGGATGGTAAACCACTCTTAATTCGGGAATTCCGTCCGAACTAATGTGAGTTCTCTTGCCACAAATCTCTCGGACCAACTCCATTTCGTTCATAGCTGTTAGAATGAGGTCTCCATGCCCAGAAGCCCTACGAGCGCCCCGTAATCGAAGTTTTTGAGAAAGCAAAGCAGACGCGATAGTGCGAATGTACTTTGTTGCACCTATTTTGCCAGTCCAATCGAATGCCTCGGCAACGAACTGTCGTAGCCCTTGAACGTCTACCTCATTGTCCCATTCGATCCCTTCCCTGAGTCGCTCGATTTTGGGTGCCGACGAGACCACAGGATGGGTGTAATATCCCAAAACATCTTTGTTTGGAAAGTCTTCTGGTATCTTGAGGGCGTTATGCCTGGAACGAAAGTATTTGCTCTCGTTCGTTTGAATCTCATAGGCCAAAGTTCTTCTCCATTCCTCCAAAGCAACTGCATCTGATCTGGAAATACGACAGAGAGACTTGCCAAACCCAGCCCTAGCAGCTTCGCAGGCAATTTTTGGACCACAACCGGGAATCCCCTCAGTAACGTAATCGCCACCACTCATGAGAGCCACTAAGATCATTCCCTCTCGATCTAGTCCCGACTTCCCCTCTTTCGTTTCAGTTGCGTAGTAAGCGGAGATGTGAGTTGGAGTTTTGTTACGGGCCCCTTCTGAAGACCAGTTACGGAGAGTCAACTCGCATCCAAACATCAAGGTGTCGACATCCTCACTCAGTACCGCATCAACAATACCTTCTCTTTGCAAAAGTGCACACTCTGCTTCGGCCTCTCCAGGAGCCGCATAAAAAGGAAAGCCAAAGAGTTTGAGAAGCTGTTTAGTGAGGAAATTGGGCGCCATCGTTCCATTTCCAGTCTTTTTGTTCCGTTTGAACGGAGGCTTATGTGGTCCATCGAAGATGAACAATGGCTGAATCTGGTAACCGAGTAATCTGACCAGTCGATAATAAAGTGTTCGTATTGCTGGGTTTGAGCCGCCTATTGTGAGAATTGAGTACGCCATTAAAAGCTGTCAGAACATTCTGAGCCTACCTTGACCAGATTGTATTTGGAATTGCCAAATTGAGATGTCGATCGCTATGCGTAGAGGCAGGTTGGTCTGCTCATAGTGCTCCACGGCAAGCTTTGCCAAAGCAATCCTCTTGCCAGGGCCAATCTCTGCGTAAATACTGTGGCAATTAGAGATTCGGTCTCATCAACGCAGCCGGGGAACGTACCCTTTGATGCCCATAATGCGAAATGTTTACTAGACTGCACAAAATATAATTGTACCACTATCATGGGACTATAAGAGAGCCTTTGTAATTGAACTTGTAATGCTGGCAATAAGAAAAGGGGAAAGAGATGGGAGGAGGGTGTTTAAAAGATGTGCAAGTGACAATATGTGGCGATAATGCATTGGTGGTGAATCGAAAGAAAATGAGGTTGAATGTTTACCTTTTCCAGCTACGCCTTGTCGGCATAGGAACGTTGACTTTCGCCGAGCCGACTTCAGCTCAACCATCGAAACCTAGCCTAGGTAGGTAGGTACTGTGTATTTGCACCCCATCTCAGTACTAATACTTCCATTGTCTTTCCATAGCAGACAAAGATACTGTAATCGCCAAACGGATGTCGTAAAAATGTCAACTACTACGGGTCCCGCGCATCGAAACGTCGCCAGCATCCGATCACCACTCGCGAATATACCTGGTTCCCCTACCAGCCCTCACACACCCCTCCGAGGTATATCCTCAGCATTTGGCTCGCCTTCTGCCTTACGCGCGGAAGAAGACCATGTGGTCATTGAGTTGGGTACTCGTTACTTCAGAGCAGGTTTCGCGGGAGAAGCTTTGCCCATCTCTACCATAGCTCATGGACCAGAGGGGCAAAGGAGAACCGGCGATTATAGGAAATGGGAAGCTGGATATGATACAGAATGGCGCAAAAGAGTTCAGGGGAAATCATGGGGAGAGGCATACGAGTTCTGGAGCACGGATCTGAGAGATTTGGATATGGGATTGGTTGGCGATAAGTTGGACAGAGCTATGAGGGATGCATTTGCAAAGTTAGTAGGTTGGCATTTCTACTATGAGAGAGCAAGGGACTAATATGTGTGCAGGAACCTGCTGATTGATTCCCGGCCGAGAAAACTCAGCTTGGTTCTACCATCTGCCTTTCCTCTACCCCTCCTGTCCACGATCCTCGATACGATGTTCACCAGCTTCCAACCCCCCACGATATCTCTCATGTCATCACCAGCCCTGTGTACAGTTGCTGCGGGGCTGCGTTCTGCCCTCGTGGTGGACATTGGATGGGCTGAGACGGTTGTTTCTGCCATTTACGAGCTGCGGGAAGTACAATGCGCCCGGTCAGTACGGGCAACAAAACTGCTTGGAAAGGAAATGTCGAAAATGTTAGGCAAGCTTATCGAACCAAATCCACCAAAGGTATCCGAGCAGGATGAAGATGAAGAAGCGACACCAGGTGTTTTGAGCTTCGAAGAGTGCGAAGAAGTTGTCACTCGGATGGCTTGGTGTAAACCGGGAAAGAAATCAAAACAAACACCACCATCTATTGGACTTACACCGGTAAAGGAAGAGGATGAGTTCAAATCAAGTATGAGGTCTTTACATATCTGGAGTGGGGCGGAGGTAGAATCACATGCCTCAATCAAATTGAAATCCACGGACCCCCCCAGGACACTCCAAATACCATTTTCAAAGCTTGCAGAGCCTTGTGATTCGGCACTATTTGCTATGGGGATTTCGGAATCGGATCTTGACGACGAAGAAGCGCCCTTGCATTTGCTCATTTATCGAAGTCTTCTTAAGCTCCCGATAGATGTTAGATCCATGTGCATGGCACGCATTGTGTTTGTTGGAGGCGGTTCCAAGCTCCCTGGACTTAAGAGTCGTGTTCTGGAAGATCTAGGTAATCTCATAGAAGAGAGAGGCTGGGTCAATGTGCAAGGAAAAGCCGTGGAGCAGCTTCGAAACAATCCCAAATTTAGCAAAACACGAAATAAAAAACTCGGTTCAGGTCCCGTGGAGGTACTTCCAGGCGAGGTAAATCCTGCCTCCCTGCAAGAGCAAGACGCAGATCCAGTTGAGGATGGGATACACCGGGCTTCAAGGAAACTTAATCCCCCATTGGAGGTGGGCAATTTACGAGCTATTCATTCTCTTGGTGCTTGGTCTGGTGGAAGTCTCCTTACCAACATGAAGGTGCCATCTGTTTCGGTGATCGATCGAGAGCAATGGGTTCAACATGGTGTCACGGGTGCTTCAAAATCCGAAATGTCCATTAGCAGTCGACAGAGTATGGGCCCAGGGGCTTTCAAGTCTGGTGGCGGTGATCGATCAAGCTGGACGTTGGGGTTGTGGGCATAAGCATCGTAGTATAGCATAGCTCTTTGGTACTATTCATTATAAAAGCAGAACCAATCTTTGACTCTGATTCTGTTTGTTTGGTTTAGTTATTGAAATGTAATCTTATTAGTCTTCTGTCCTGACTTCTGGTGGACATTGCAAGTGGCATTAAATAAGCCCATGAACCCCAGAACGGAAGATTACTTGACACAGAACAGTCGAAAGGTAACACAAAAATATGAGTAGATGCCCAGTAAACTAAATTATTACAATACGGCGTGAGTAATAGTTTTATTTTGCTTGTGTTGTGATATTCGTATAATTACTGCTTAGGTTGCTGAAGGCTGATGCCTGAGGCTAATAGGCTTGCAAAATTATCCTTGCAACCTGAGCTACCTCTACATGCACTACAGGTAGGTACTACATTACTTTGAGGGAGCTTTCAGAACCATCAACTACTGAGCTACCCTTACCACCACACCATGGCTATGGTCCCATCTTCTTTTGCATATCGGGCGTCGTACTCCTCCTCCTCCTCCTCTTACCCGATGCGACAGCACTTATACCGGCAACTGCGCCCGCGACTACAATGGCGGCGCACACGGTTATTCTCCTCAGCGGCAGCTCTCAACAACGACAACAACCTTAGCAATCGAGAAATCAGTGCGCCATCTCAACCATGGGGGCGAATGAACGCCTTGAGGACCTATAATATGCCGGCCGAGATGGCGAAATTACTAGCGAGTAACCCCGAGGCCTACAAAAAAGTGTGTTTGGCACGCAGTTATCCATCTGTTGCCAAATACCCAGAAGAGATACTTCGGCTTCGTCGGTTACAGCGAGAATCAAGTTTGACCATAACCCATTCTACAGAACGAAATAAAGCCGTGCAATTTTTGTTAAAAAGAGGCGATTCCAGAGAGAAGCCAAAGGATGATTGGTTCTCACGACCGGCGAGGAAGGATCTTTTGGGGATGACGAGAGAGCAGCTACTGCAGGAAGCAAGAACTCTAAAGAGGGATCTAAACGGCTTCGGTGAATACCACAGTACAATCCAGAAGGAAATCATTAGGTTGTCCAAGTCGCTCCCGAACATCACAAGTTCCGAGACTCCTCTGGGCAAAACCCCAAAACTCATCGGCTATATCAATGACAGACACATAAAAAGAAGTCCTCATGGTAATCCCTCTCACACTTCCATTGGAGAGGAACTTGAAGTGCTGGACTTTGCAATGGCTGGAGTAACTACGGGATGGGGATGGTACTATCTATTGAATGAAGCCGCACAGCTAGAACAGGCCCTCATACAATACGCCCTTTCCATGGCAAGAAAACGTGGTTGGGGAGTCGTTGCTCCACCAAGTATTGTGAATAGTGACATTTCCGCAGCATGCGGTTTCCAGCCTCGGGACCAGAATGGGGAGCAGCAAGTTTACAGTATTCAACAAAGCTCCAAGGACGAAAACAAACCCGAGCGATGTCTTGCCGGTACTTCTGAGATACCGCTAGCGGCCATGTTGGCTAACCGAGCAATTTCTGTACAAAATCTACCAAAGAAGCATGTAGCAGTGTCACGATGCTACCGCGCCGAGGCAGGAGCGAGGGGCGTTGGCTCGAAGGGGCTGTATAGAGTTCACGAGTTCACAAAGGTGGAAATGTTCGCCTGGACGTACCCAACCGATGAAGCATCCACAGCTGTTTTTGATGAGATCCATAAAATTCAAGTCGAGATTCTCACATCACTCGGTCTCCGCTGTCGTATTCTCGAAATGCCTTCCGGAGACCTAGGGGCATCAGCAACGAGAAAACGAGACATTGAGGCATATTTCCCCTCCCGTTCCAAGAATGATGGTTTTGGAGAGGTCACTAGCGTCAGCACCTGTACCGACTACCAGACCGCAGCACTTCATACTACTGTTGAGGGCGATGCGCAAACGAGCAGGCAAACGAGCAAGCACCCGTTTACTGTAAACGGAACAGCACTTGCAGTACCTAGGGTACTCGCTGCAATTTTAGAGAACGGCTGGAACGAAGAGAAACGCGAGGTAGCTATCCCAGAGTGTCTTTGGCCCTGGATGGATGGTGTCAAGGTCATTTCTTCGAAACAAACGACCTCCAGTGACAGTATCCCGGCAGCAGACGCGGAAGAGGACCCAGTTGTATCAATGAGTGATGATAGTTCTAGCGAATCGGAAACAATTGAAGATGACGAGTTACTTTTAGAGGAAATAACCGCAACTGAGGAATTTGAGGAAAGGGATTTGGATAATGGCCATGAGGAGGATCGGATTGAGGGCGACGAGGTGCCGATTGAATCTCAAGCCTCTGATTCTATGGTCGGGGAGGATGAAGTGCCAGGCGAAACACAGGATGACCAATCAATCATTGACACACCAACTGAAAAGATCTCCTTCATGAAATCAACAATTAGCGACGAGATCGTTACTGATGAGGAAGCTAGCGAGTTATCCTCGTCAGCTGAAGTCGTTGAAGGTATCTCGTCCATCGATACTCAGGCAAACGAAGCGACTCAATCAGGCGAAGAAACTCGACTGGTTGAACCTGTACAGGGTGAAAAGGCAACGCCAAATGAAACACAACCCATCGAGGAACAAGCACAATCCGACAAGGAAGCTCAGTCATCTGAAGAATCCAAGGGTGAATCAACAACCAAATCAATTTTTTCGAGGTTCCTTGGTCGATGAAGCACACTTCCCTTATGATGGGGACTTGAAGGATGGTTGTATATGTATATTAGTATCGCTTCTAGGAGGTCGCGGGACAGAAAATTTAACCAAGGTAGATGATTGTAGAATTATGGATTATGGGTTGTACTACTAGAGAGAAAACAAAAGTTTGGAGTTTTAGATAACGAGATACCTCAAGATATAAACTATGGAAATCATTATACCAGTCCTGTTTCTGCTCAACCCCTCTCGGCTTCGGCAAACTCAACATATTGACCAATTAGATCCTTCATCGTCTCTTCGAAGCTCCTGCACTTCCAATCAAATGCTTCCTCTGTACCGCTACTGTCAATCTTCCACCTTTGAGTCGGCAATCTACCTCCCAACTTCAAAATTCCCTTTTCAACTGCTTCTGGGAATTCTCTCTGTGCGACTACGAGCCCATCGTTCCATTCCATTCCTTGGGATCCCGCGCTGTTGAGGATGTAATCTTTGTTCCCCTCGATTCGGGGGTTGATGGCGTCGACGTGTGCTTTTGCTACATCCTCTACATGGACTGGGACGCCGACAAGAGGGGACTCCATTTTTGTTCCGAGAATGGGTGCCATTGCCAATCCACGGGTGTTGGAGAGGACATCGGATGTTTTAGTTGCGAGAGCGTCGGGGCCGATGACAACAGAGGGGAGGAGTTGGATGATTTCGAAGTGAGAGTTTGGGTGGGTGAGGGTGTAGGTGTGGACTGCTATGCGAGAGAGGGCTTTGGAGGCCCAGTATGCTTCCATTGAGCTGTGGTAGGGTGTTGTTGGGTGGATGTTTAGATCTTTGGATGTGTATGTTTTGTCATCTGGTGCTGAGAGCCACTCGAAGGGGATGAGCGTTACGGCTGATGAAGTTATGATGACTCGCTTGATGGATGGTTCTCGTTCCGCTGCGGTGAGGATGGAGGCTGTGAGTGCCAAAGCCGGGGAGACAATGTCTATTTCGTAGTCTGTTGTCTCGACCGCCAAAGGAGAAGCGAGGTGCAAGATTCCGGTTACTCCGTTGAGAGTTGCGGCGAGAGCTTCGGGATCAGCCAAGGTTGGGATTACGGTGAAGCTCAATTGATGTAGATATGGTTGAACTCTTTGGTGGAATTGGATTTTGGCTATTTGCTCTTGTTTTCTGACTGCTGCTCGGACTAAGTAGCCAGCCTCTAGGGCGAGGACCATGGTTTTGAAACCGATGTAGCCAGAGACACCTGTGATCTGAAGGAGATGTAAGTTGTTGTTACGGGAGGGTTTTCTTGAGAAACACTTACAAAGATGATTTCAGACATTTTTTCAGTGCTATGAGAACGTGGAAAGTGTTTATATGACGAGAATATGGGTTGGAGATGTTTTGAGGTGGGAAAGAATGGAGGTGATAGATGTGAAATGGGTGTCGTTCTCTGGTTGTCTGGGTGAAAAGATGAATTTAAAGAATCTAGGAGGCAGTTCCCTATTATTATATACATCAACTCTTTTGTCAGATTGTCGAAGAGGTTGTTGATATTCCTCTGGGAGGAATTTCGACAATCTTCTGATTGGTCGACGGAAAATCGACAATATCGCTTGGCTCTACCACGTGATCGACACAAAAGGGGAAGGAAATGAGATCTCTTTTCACTCATCTGGAATAAGGCGATTACAATGAAGCTACCGAAAAATTGCAGGACATATCACCTCATCGTTATATTTTGTACAGGGTTTCAAAACACAAAAGCCATTCCAGACAATCCAAACCCCACACCCAAAACCTGCTCTTTCCATAACCCACGAGTTCTTCTGATAGCTGCCTCGTGTTTGTTTTAGAACTTAGTCCAGAGCAATGGAGCTCTATGAGACTACAGCTTTTACTTCTGCAAAGCACTATTGTTCATACGAATAACCACTCTCCAAGTGTGGTATCAAGGCTCAAAAGATTGACCATGGGTTTGAAACGTTATAGTAGAGAGAGTGACCCTAGATACTAGACGTCGTTGAAGGGAAACAGCAACTTCAAACTCTGCTCTCTATTACGCCAATGTAGACGAATTTCTTCACGTCGAGAGAACAGGGCGTGGGGGGTGACGGCGGCAGAATACTAAATCGGTTAGGTTAGACCGGGGCGGGAGCGAGAGCAACGCTTAATTGCGGCGCTTAGTCTCAGTATTATGTGACGCTAGACCACCATCACCTAGGTTCATCCAAGATGGAACACCAAGCAACGCGCGTGTTAAATTCTACTCAGGAGACTCTTTTCTGTAGACTCTGCTCAAAGAAATGCTCCAATCGCGAGTTATTGTTATTTTCCCGGCCTTGAATAGATCCTAACTTGGCGTGACAGGACTCTCCAAAAATCGACATCAACTGTACTGTCGGAAGAAACTCGGAAACCCAAATATCCGGAAATCATGTTCTGCTTGTCGGAAAGCGAAATCAAAATGCAGCTCAGTATTGCCATACTGTGGACGATGTGTCGAGAAGAGCATTGTTTGCATTTACGAGAACACAGCAAGAAGCCGAAAGACTGAGAGTAAGAAAGGAAGAGCAGATGAGAATGGGGACAGCAATCTCGAGAATGGAAGTGGACCATTTAGTTCGACGCCTCTCGAAAGTCTCTCGGTAGGAATTCTGGAACCAGTTTTGTCATTTCCCTCCTACCTAAGTCCTGTTACCCTCGATTGTTCAATCCCCAATGAAATGGAAATGGACAGTTGTTTTGGCACAGAAGCCCCTGCTATACTGAATATACCAGACGATGGAGTAGCACAAATTCCCAACCATCTCATCTCATTCGATGTAAAACTCCTTGAAAACTGCGACTTTGATTTCCCATACGATCTTGACTTTGCGCCCGAAAACCCAACTGAATTCAGCAACTCGCTAGAGATATTGACATTCGACTTCGACACTAAGCAAGAATCCATGTTCGACACACCTTACCTCATATTTCGGTATGAAACTTCCCCTTCTCAAGTCCCCTCAAACGCTGCGGCTCTGATTGGCCGACAATCTCCTTTTATCGAATCGTTGGATTCGAGACTAGGTGGCAATGCACTGGGACGGTGTATGCTACTTGAGAATATTCGTTCATACCTCCTCACTTTCTCTCAACCGAACGCATTCCCTCCATACCTTCATCACTCCACTTTTGAAGCTGCCAGTACGGAGCATGTATCAGACCTTGTGGAATTCGAATTGAAAAGCGGGAGCTCAAATCCCGAATCGATACATATGTGCTCTCACATAATTACGTCGCACAGCCAGAACGGAAAATACACATCCCCTTTACTTTGGGAGGATGTAACTAAAGAACGTGAACGAATGAACGATGCAGTAAGTACTCCTTTCTCTCAATGATTATCACCTCAAATAACAACCGTCATATCAACCAGCACACAACAAGCAACCCCTCCGAAGTCCTCGCTATGCTCCAAGCAATAACAACTTACATCACCCTCCGAATATTCTCCAAGGAAAGCTTCAGCATAGAATTCGACAACCAATTAATAGAAACCATGACAGTATACCACCCCCTTCTATCTTACCCGCAGCTCTCCTATTAAATATCCTAGAAAATAGCAATACACTCCGAAAGATCAGGATTCCTCTGTACCGGCGAAGTAATGGGCCACCGTCCCCAATGGCACGAGTGGACCCTCATGGAATCCAAACGCCGGTTTGCTGCCCTTTTCCTCTCCCCTCTCCTCTCCTCCCTTCCACCATCAATTCACACACTGAGTTCCACGCCCCATAGAACGGTAACACTCCTCTTCATCTTCCACCTCCTCTTCGAAATCAACCCCGGCCAACGGGCCAAAGCCCTAGCAGGGATCTCTTTACTTCCCCTTCCAGCTACGAGATTTCTATGGGAAGCCAGAACCGAGAAGGAGTGGAATGAAGAGTACGATACCATGTTGAGGAGTAGGGAAGGAAGGAGATATTTGAGTTATGCGGATATGTTGTATTTAGGACAAGGAGGCAACACCGATGATCCGAGAAGGAAAGATTTGAATCACTGGATGGTGAAGTTGGATTCATTTGGGATTGTAGTTATGATGGCTGCTGCGATATTATAAATTTCCAGATAAAGAAGTTCGACACATGTTTCAATTCACTTCAATCAAGCGATCATTTAGGAGAGAGAAAAGTAGTAAATTAACAAATTCGCTAAGACGCTATTTCATTCCAATCATTACCCGATATTTCACACTACTCCCTCCATACCCCCATTTCGACCATCCATCCATCCCAATGTAATCCTCCAGACTTGCAAAAAGAGATAACTCCAGCAACAAAACTAATATTTACAAGTAATAACCCGACATACAAGCGTCCTAAAAAGAAACGAACATGAAAAGTAAAGTATATTTCCACGCTCGCACGCTCACTTTCACGCAGCAGCAGCTTCCTCGTCGTAAAGAACCATCTGCGCCGGATCATCCTCAGTGATCGTATCGCCCGTAACCCCCGTAACATTACTCTCCGTATCTCCATCCATGCTACCCGTCCACTCCGTTCCCTCGTCAATGATGCTCTCACTGATACCCGTCCCTGTACTCGTCAAGATCGTAGTTCCCAAACTGGTACGCCGGTCGCCGTCGCTTTGTTGTTCGTGATCACTGAGCTCGTCTTCTTCGCTCTCCTTGAGTGCCAAGTTCTCCTTGTTCAAATCGCCGTATTTCTTAATCGCGGTTCCACCCCAACTTGTCTTTCGAAGGGCGCCTGATCCTCCGGCAGCTTTGACACTATGACTGCGTTTCATGCCTCCAGGCATACTATTTGCCATACCACCTGTGGGTACGTTGTGTGTGATTTGGTTGAGGGAGAGAATACGACGGGACGCTCCCCCGGCGGGATTCTTACTAGAGGCCTTTACTAAGGCGCGATTTCCGTTCATGGCCATGTTAACGGCACTTTGAGTAACATTACTTGTGCGTGACGCTCTTGAAGTGTTTCGTGTTAGGTTTGTCGCGGAGGTAGCTGTTGAAGCAACGGATCCTGTCATTGAGGTGGCATGACTTGGAACTCGTTTTCGACTCATCGCATCGCGACCTTTGCTGTTGGACTTGGAAAGGAGGAAAGCACGAGAATGGTCAATTACGCCTTCCAAAATGCGACGCTCCAATTGTGCGGCTCTCGCTTCCATTTCATGAAGTTCTTCCCGTCGAATTCGCAGCGCAGTTTCGAGCCCCGAAACATCAGCGGAAAGTTTCAGTTTTTGAGAGGAAAGATCTTCTTGTTCAGTCTTCAAAGTCGTGACCGATTCTTTCAGCTGCATTTCTTCCTCTCGGAGACCTACAACTGTAGCTTCGACTAGTTCCTTCTGCGATATTCGTTTCTCAAGCGCGATTGTGGCAGCCTCGACGGCGTTTTCTTTGTCTTCGTGGTCATCGGCGATGCGTTGGGTTTGTGCAGACACAAAATCGGATACTTCGGCTGCAGTTTGCAAGACCTTTTGATGTATTTGATCTAGCATGTCCAATTGGGAGAATGATTTTCCGGCAGCTTGCATATGGTCCACTAGCTTGTCAAGTTTCTCGTGAACTGGAGCATCATCGTATTTCTCGACTGGGGGGGGTTCGATGGGTAAAGGGATTTCCACGGGTGGTGGAGGGGGAGGGATTTCAGCAATTTTCTCTTGAATAGTTGTTGTCGAAGTCTTGGAATGCTCATAATGTTGCCCAACCAAAAGCAAAACTTCTTTGATCGATTCAAGGATCTGGGGGTTGTACTCAGTGACATGGCTCTGCACTCCATCAATTGCAGCAATGCTCTTGAAAACTTGCTCGCGAGTAAGTTGGTGTTCGGATTTTGCGTCGGCGTGAGTTTCTTCAACTCGTGTAAATGTCTCCTCAACACGATTGAAAACGGTCTTCGATGCCTCGTCCATCTTTTCGACGGAATCAGTCAAGGTTGCACCGAGAGTATCGACCAACAGTTTGAGTTCCTCGGCCACAGCCTTGGTACCCAGCATTGCAGCTTCGACTTCAGCAGTCTTCTCATCTCCTGCCTTTGCCTTTGCATCGGCAGCCAACTCTGCATCGTCGTATTTTGTCATCAATTCGTTGAACTTTTCGTCGAGCTTAGCGTCAAATTTATCCCAGGTGGCCTGGAACTTCTCATCCGCGTCGAGCTTAGAGCCAACAACGCCAGCATTCGACTTTTCGAATTCCGCCTTGACCATCTCAAACATCTCCTTGATGTCGTCAGTCACATTAGCATTCTGGCCGACTGTCTCTCCCATGCTTTCGAGAAATTTGCCGAGAGTCTCAATACTAGAAGATCCTTCTTCCATCTTCTCCCTAATGGCCTCTTTGAATTCTTCGAGGAATGTTCGGATCTCTGAAACTCGTTCGCCAACCCCCACAGTTTCGGCTTGTCGTTCTTCGAAGGATTTTGCGTTGGATTCCGCATGAGTTTCGATTCGACCGTTGAATTCTTTGACCATGTCGCCTAGGGTCTTCAAATCTCCCTTTGATGCAAGGTCCGCGATATCCGGCAGAACTCTCTGCTCTATGGCAGCTTTGACGTCCAGGACGACAGCCTCGACTGCTTCCACATCCGTCTTGGTTACCTTTTCAACATTCTCTTCCTCCTTGTCCATACGCTGCTTCATTTCATCTAGGCCTTCCACAACTCCGCGAAGCAAACCTTCCACCATACTGATGTCGTCCGTCTTGGTAACATCTTCCAGATGGGTTCTCAATTCAGTTAGGCCTTCCCTGGTTTCAAAGAGCAGTGCCTCCACAGCGTCTAGATGCTCCTTTTTGACGGTTTGCTCGGGGTCGATGTCGTCTATTTTGGCTTTCGTATTTCTGAGAAGTGTTTCGATGGCTTCAATATCTTCTCTCTTGATATTGTCCTCGTCAGGGATGCGTTCACGATTCAACATGTCAGCAACCGACTCTTGGACTGCGGCAAGCTTCTCCTCAACGCTTAGAATATCATCTTTTGACAGAGATCCAGGAGCTGGCTCCGAGGGTTGTGGGGGCATGGATTCGAGTGATTCTACCTTGATCCGTAACTGGGTGATCAGAACCTCCAAATTTTCAATATCGTTTCGCTTTAAGCTTTCTTGGGCACTCTCCGCGGCGACAACAGCACGATCATTGACTTCAGCCACAGCTCTTTCTCCGTAGCCATTCTCGCGGAGACGGTCAATGTCGGCCCGTACACCCTCAAGACCAGCTTTCAAAGTGTCCAAAATTTCGTAGTTGACGGTCATATCGACAGGTTTGTTATGCACTTTCTCGACCTCTGCACGCAATCCAGCAAGACCATCATGTAGAGCGTCAAGTATTTCACTAGTACTGGAGAGAACGCTTTCATTAGGATTGTCCCGAGGTCTGTCCATATCGGCACGAATGCCGTCAAGTCCATCCCTCAGAGCATCCAGAATCTCGTCTCTGTCGATGTTTCCACCAGGACGTACGAGAGAAGTAGCCATCGCTTCTCGGAGATGTTCCAACTCTCCACGAACAGTGTCCATTGAATTATCCGGTTTGTTTGCCAGTAAAGCTTCAATATCGACACGAAGATTACTGAAGCTCTCGTTAATACTATCAAGTATTTCATCTTTGCTGAGGGGATTGGCGGCTCGATCAACGTAACCCTCAATGTCGGTACGGAGTTTCTCAAATCCATCCTTTGAGGCATCAAGAAGTTGCTCGGTATCTCTGCCAGTAGCAGAGACATTTTGCTTGGCCTCGTCAGATACGGCTTTGAATTCTGTTTGCATAGAGTCCATCAATTCCTGGAGGCGCTCAAGAACCTGCTCGCTCCATGGATCCCTCTGTAGAGGAGCTTCTCGGATGCCAGCTCGCACAGCATCGTACACGTCATCCCGATTCAGGGCTCCGCCGACATCCCTACTCAAAGCCATGGAATTGGAGCCAAAATCGGAATTGTTGAGGCCTTCTTTAATAGCGTCGAGAATATCATCGCGAGTCATCGAGGGATCAGTTGACATTGAGGTGGCTGTAGTTGGGAAATCAAAAATGTGAAGTGCTTCAGTAACAATTTCCAGAAGTTCATCGCGGTTGGTGGGAGCGTTAGGAAACTCGAACCCCTCCAGGCCCTCTCTAACAGTGTCCAGGATATCATCTCGTGACGGAGTATGCTCGGTAAAGTCGAATGTGTGAAGACCCTCCTTAACGGCATCTAGGACATCATCGCGGGTCACACTCGGCGCAGCATCGTGATTTGGCGTTGCTGCTGGGAAATCAAACGTGTGAAGACCTTCCTTGACGGCATCCAGCATGTCATCCCGGGTCACATGACCACCAACATCACGACTGAGTGCTGTGGTGCTGGCAGCAAAATCAAATGAATGTAAGCCTTCTTGGACTGCGTGAAGCATATCCTCCCGGGTAACTTCAGGTTCTCTTGGCTCAGGCATAGGTGCTGCTGGGAACTCGAACTCTTCAAGACATTCTCGAACCGCGTCGAGGATTTCCTCTCGTGAAAGGCTCGCCTCGGTCTCAACTCGCGGTGGGGAAAAGTGTTTAAGACCTTCGACAACTGCCGTGAATACCTCCTCTCGGGTGGCACCTCCGATCTCTCGGGAATTATCCTGGGGAGCATACTCTTGAATTCCCTCCTTTAGACATGCCAGAAGTTCTTCCCGTTCCAACCCAAAGTGTTGAAGCTCAATATCAGGCTTGTAATTCTCCCAAGCTTCTCGGACAGCTTCAATAATTTCATCTTTCCCGAGGTCTGGGGATCGTTCTTCGCGGGGGTTTTCGTTAATTGCAGCTCGCATCGCGTTGTATATTTCCTGGTAATCCACAGGATTTCGCGCTACTGTAGACGCTGATTGTCGACGATTTTCTCGAAGTAGTTCATCCATGTGTTGCTTCAACTCCTCCAGGCCATCGTTGACAACACGTGCTATCTGGTTCTTCTCTGCGGCAAGATCCTTTGCGCCCGAATCTCTACTGCTTGTTTGCTCCAGTTTTCGACCAATTTCACGACCCATGCCCAAAACTTCTCCACGAAGTTCCCGAACCAGGGCTTTGACCTCTGCAGTGAGGCCACCTCCTTGTGCAACACTGTCTTTGATTGTCCGGATAATTTTCATTAGGTCCTCATTGACGATATCAGATGCTCGGATACTCCCAGGACCTCTCTGGTTCTCCTTATTTTGACCTGATCCTATAAGAGCGTCTACTCGCGAAGACATTTGTCCGGATCTTGGTTGATCGAAATCCAATTCCAAAGTAGGTGGGTCGTCGAAACTGAAATTTCGAGGTCTATTACTAGTTTTCTGGGTCACCATTGATTGTTGAGAGTTATTCTTCACAAATTGTAGTACTTCCTCGAGCTTCTTTGCCGTTGACGAACCATCATGCGCTAGGCGATCTCCAACTTCCATTAGTCTAACGACAAGATTTTCTTGCCCTTCTCTCGTCCCCATATCACGCAAAATCTTCTCGAGTAAGGCAACGCTAGCAGCATTTTCAACCCCAAAAGGACAAGGACTGGCGACCGACTCCCTATCCAGAGATGCAGCGAAACTATTAGGACTTGGTATTCGTGGGAGAGTGAAGGGTTTGATATTTTTCGTTCCCGATGAATTGTAAGCTTTTGCGTCTAGGTATAGGTTTCCATTTGGATACAGAGCGCTCGATGCTCGAGAGCTAGATTCCGATAGGTTGCTGACAAGTTCTCTCAAGCTTTTTCGGATATCCTCATCCCTCGCATTTGTAGCTTCCTTCAAGCTTACAAGGTCGGTCGCATTATCCTTACTCCTCCGGCTAAGCTGGGCCATTTCTCGTTGTAAACTTGTGGCGATGCTGGTGAGGCTTAAAATTTGATTCGATATTGCATCAAAGGTTTGCGGTGTGCGAACCAGCGCCGTTGATCCGTTTGTGACATTAGATAGAGGAGCATCCACATCCTTGCCTGCCATTGTTTGTAAAGCAAGCATCGTTGCAGATGGTGGTGGCGTGTTTTCCCCCAATATACTCTGTGGCGGTCTTCTTAAAGACGGGCGTACTGACAGCATGTCGCGAGTAGGTGTTTCTCGACTAGGAGTTGGTGTCGTAGATCTTGGGGTGTCTTCCTTCTCTGGAGATTTCTCTGGCGATACTCCTTCCAAGAAGAAATCTTTGCTTCCATGTGGAGTCGAAGGACGCTTCGAAGACTTCTCGGGTGAGTTGGGTGATGACAATGCTGGGCCACTTTCCAAAAAGCTACTCAGATCTCGTACATTGCCAGTTTGTAGGGATTGCATGCGCTTGTGGGCAGCTCCTCTGATCAGAGAACGCTCCGGTGAGGGTTCAATTCGCTTTGGGGGAGGATTCGTAATGTAGGCACTTTCCCTTGCCTTTTCCGTCAAAGCAGCGTGTGCAGATTTAATGGCGCTCGAGGTATGATTAGGCCGGGATGAGACAATCGGAGAGGATGGGTTCATAGGTAGTGGAGGAGGAGCTCGTTCGGGATCAGAACTATCCCACCTAGAGACGCGGTGTTAGTGCTGTATTGGGGGTATAGAGAAAGCATCTTACATAGGGACTATTGCCCGGCTGGCATCTGTCGAGGGCGTATGCGAATGCCGGAGATATCTCTCGCTATCGCGCGAGCTATCACGTTCTACCGAAGGCATGGCTGAAAGGTTGAGGAATGTAAATCGGTATGTTGATGTGTAGAATTGCGGGTGCGGCGGATTGCGCCTCAAATAGTGAGTTCTACTCACAGATGGCTCAATAAAACCCCAAGCAGCAGGCAAAGGGGGGTTGAGAGCATATGGGAGTTTGGTTTCAAGGGTTGTGGTATATCACAATGGCGAGGATGGAGCTTTTGTTGAAGCGCCCTTCCTGTGTTTTTGTTTACATTCGGAGCCCAGCGACCAATCCAATCCGGCTATTTCACGGACAGTTAACCTTGGCACGCCACGACATCAAGGTTACACTGAAAGCTCCTTCAAACCGCTCACAGGAAATATTTATGTTTTATTCGAGCACTACTAGAAGTCTCCAGAAAAGTTTTGTGTGGCTGAATTGGGAGAAAAATAAAATAACCTGACGCTTGGAAGTGTGTATATCAAATATTCGAGTACCTAGTGCTGTGACGAAATTGAAATACTTGCATATACATACAATCACCACTAACTCATAGAAAAAGTCATTTGTAGTCTTTCTAATTTATGTACTTTTTGATTTCATTGTTGTTAGATAACCCTTGAAAGCATTAGGAAAAAGTACCAAGATTTGAGAGTTCATTCCGTCCTCTACGCGAACTGATGCCAAAGAAAGAACTCCTCTGCTTAATTACTCAACAAAGACTCGAGGGCAATTAGACAATTTTATACGAAAAGATCCATTGCAATAAAGCTCCATTCATTTGCTTCCATGATCTGAGAAAAATCACCGAAAAATTTATACAATCCCCTGATGGACAGAAGAATAACGGTTAGTGGCACCATTATTTAACTTACCAGAACTGCCTATATCAACC
This sequence comes from Hymenoscyphus scutula, assembly GCA_001399465.1. Taxonomy (NCBI): domain Eukaryota; kingdom Fungi; phylum Ascomycota; class Leotiomycetes; order Helotiales; family Helotiaceae; genus Hymenoscyphus; species Hymenoscyphus scutula. Next base: position 27,008 of record LKTO01000047.1, on the reverse strand, counting down.
TCAACGTAAATAAGATAAACACCATCAATACTTTATTTTTAACTCTTTAGAGCCTTAGCTTGTTCATGTGCAAATCCTTATTTTTACATTTTTAGGACTACTTCGTTGTATTTGTACGTTACGAGGTTAACGGACAGAAGAAATACAGTACTCCAATTACAATTCAATTGACCTTTTCAAAAAATCAGAACGAATAATTGTTATCCCAGAGAGTTAGAACAGCGAGCTAATAAGGCAGGTGCGAAACTATCGTAGCAGGACCCCAAAAGTAGCTAGTTGTGTCCTTCGTAACCTAAAGACCTAATGGCAAGCAGTTTTTCCAACAAACCTGTAGAACAAAACTAAGGATATCCCCTCTTCCAATTTATTTAATGTTTATTGGAAACTCGTTCATATAACATTGCAATACAAAGATAAACTAGGACAGGTTCAGTTGATTTTAGCAATACTACAAACCCAAGCACTATGCGTTGCACACTCACAAGATGATCGACTCTCATCTTCCTCATACAGTCAAGTTTTCTTTCTCTTTTACTCTGTTCTTTAGCTATAACAACCTACCTATCAATCTGTACCGGTTTTTATCTACCGCAAGCTCTGGGACATATGTTGTTGAACCTAAGGTGTTTGCTTTGCCCTCTCTCATGCCTGCCCATGGTAATTACCCAAGAAGTTTGGAAGAAGCGGGAAAGCTGAATTCACATAGAGTTGTAAACTGAACTACTTTAAAAGTTGATTGGTGTTCAGCACCTCTGATGCCTAGAAATTGGAGCAGGGGTTGATTGACTCACTCTAGGTTACCTAGCTAGCTAGCCTCCACTAGGTATGGTCGTGGGGCGATAAGGATCTTATCGGTTTAACTCCGTCACCTCCCTCACCACCACCTGCATACCTTTACATCTCGAGTACTTGATACTAAGTATCCCATCTGACTTTCTCCTTACCTTCACACTTCATCATTTGTATGAACGGCAAATCCTTTGACCGCCACTCCTTTACCCTTTTTAAACCTTCGCGACTAGTTTGTTTCCCCTATGCCAAAGAACATTGACAGTCTGGCTACCAATCGGTTTGCGACTTTCCCAAGCCAGAATGTCTTCACCCAAACAGCCCAAGCCACCTAAACGATCCATCGCAGGTTTAATCGCTTCCAGCTTGATGGAGAGAGATGGAAGGGATGGAAATATTTCATCGTCGTCTTCAAGCTTTAGCATCCCAGGAAATGGCACCGATCTGCTTTCCAATGCGACAGAAAGTCTTCCACCCTCTCCTCCAACTGGCAATTCCCTGCGCGAGTTGCCCGATGCGCTGATTGATTTTGTATCAGGAGTTGCCCTAGCCTCTGAGCCTCCGCGCAAGAAAGCAAAGAAGAATTCCCAGAAGAATTTCCGTCAGACAAATACGATTCGAAGTGGAGAAAGCTTAGGGACACGCGAATCCGAACTCAACCCGATCGAACCCAAATTCCAAGGCATTGAAGTAAAGCAATCAGTGTGGGAGATTCAGTTTTCAGGCTCCAAGCTCTCAAACCACGACCTTCGGAATCCCCTCCAGCGAAACGATATTCGACAACACATCAAGATTTTTGGTGGACGGGATCCAGAATATATCGAGGTTCAGGATGAGCTACGACAAACAATTTTCCACGCGAGGGTACCGGAACACGATGAAGTAACGGAATTTGAGGAGGCACGGATGGCATTTAGTGTGGACTTTGATTCCAAGAAATCGAAGTCGGCACTGCAGGAGGGAGGGCTCTATACAAAGATTGATCTTCGACTTCTTCAGAAAGATCAAGTGGATACTCTTCGAATAACCTTCACCATTCATTGGAATATTACAACCTCGCCTTTTTCCATCATGCCTGGCAAAAAGAAAACTCAGGCTCTTGAACAAGTCTTACAGAAGTACTTTCCCACACCAACCAACCCCAATGACTCCAACACAGATTGGAGCCCACAAGACCTCTACCAGAGTGTTCATGTGCCCGATAAGAAAGATCTAGTTCCAGAATCGCTGGTTGTACCAGAGCTGGAATCAACCTTATATCCTTTCCAAAAACGATCAGTGCAATGGATGTTAAAGCGAGAAGGCTTAGAGTGGTCAGCGAGGGATAAAAAAATTGTTCCTTCCACATCCTATGATACCTCTGATCTTCCGCTCTCATTTGTTGCAGCAAAAGATTTTAACGGAAAGCCATGTTTCGTAAGTCACTTATATGGTATTGTGACTCTGGACGTAATGCCTTTTAAGGAAGCGGAGATAAATTTGAAGGGCGGGATTTTGGCAGAGGAGATGGGTTTAGGAAAGACTTTGGAAATGATTTCTCTGATTACATTGAACAAGCGACCAAAAACACAATCTGACACAGTCTTCGACCCCTTTACCGGTCAAGTAGTACGCCAAACCTCTGCAACTCTGATAATTGCACCTCAAGCAATCGCTCTCCAATGGATATCCGAGTTCAATAGGCACGCGCCTCAGCTCAAGGTCACGCACTATCAAGGAATTAAATCGCATGCGAAGAATGTCCAGCTTCTGGCTTCCTCTGATGTTATTGTTTCAACGTATTCCGTTTTAGCTGCCGAAATTCACTTCACTCAACTGAACCCAGAGAAGTTACTGAGAGGGCAGTCTAAATATCCTCGCCCTAAATCTCCTCTCATGGAGTTGCAGTTTTTCCGTGTTGTTATGGATGAAGCCCAGATGATAGAATCCTCAGTAAGCTCAGCAGCAGTTGTCGCACGAATGGTTCCTCGGGTTAATAGCTGGTGCCTGAGTGGAACGCCAGTCCGGAAAGATGTGCACGACCTCCTGGGTTTATTGGTCTTTTTACGTTACGAACCCTTTGCTTCCATCAAACATGTGTGGTCTTCGCTCATCACAGGCACAGGCCATAGGAATGAATTTCGGAAATTATTTGGGAAACTGGCCCTGCGTCACACCAAGTTAGCTGTTCGGGATGAGCTCAAACTTCCAGCCCAACGACGCTATGTTATTACAATGCCATTTACTCCGATCGAAGAACAGCATTATCGGGAGTTGTTCGAGGATATGTGTGAAGAGATCGGCGTGGACACACAAGGTGCAGTGGTTAATGGTGATTTGGACCAGAAATCTGTTGCAGAAACCATGCGAAAATGGCTTGTTAGGCTCCGGCAAACAGCATTACATCCTCAAGTTGGTGGCCGGAACAAAAAAGCATTGGGTCGTAAAGATGGTCCACTGCGGACTGTGGACGAAGTTTTAGAAGTGATGATCGAGCAGGCAGATCTTGTCGTCCGAACGGAACAGCGAAATCTACTTTTGATGAAATTGAAACGTGGTCAACTTTTCGAAAACTCTCCTCGTGTGAAAGAAGCTCTTGGGATTTGGAAGGAAGCAGCTGCGGAGGCGTTAGTTTTGGTTGAGGAGTGCCGGTCACAGTTGCGTGAGGAGATCGCCCAAAGTGGTACAGGGGATCGATCTGGTGGACAAAGTTTATCTGAGGGATCTGACAGTGAAAACGAAGAGTAAGTTTTATGCCCCCTCGAGTTGTTCAAAAGAGCCAGGCATTCAATCGAATTCTTCCAGCCCTTCTGGGGAAATACGTTCAATTTTTCGAGACAAAACTCATGGTTCGGCTTCGCTTACCCAGTCTTCTCGGAGAATCATTTCAATTATTTTATCTGGCTTGGACAATGATGATTCATTGTTCCGCCTCATCACGGAGAATGATTTTGATTATTCTAGCTGGGTAGAAGAACGAGACCATCTCGAGTAACAAGATAGAAGGGTGTCTGGAGTAACGGACGGTCATCCTTCCATTTGCGCTTTGCTAATTATTTTAGAGCGGATGTATCCTCCCATCTAGGCAAATACAGAAATCGTCTGCGCACAGCTCTAGAATTACAACACATAGCAGTTTTCTTCTGTGCAAACGCACACTTCCAGATTAAGACCAATGAGGAGATTACTAAGCCCGGCTCGCCAGAATTCGACGAGCTCGAGAAGATAGAAACCGAAGGATATGAAGATGCAAAGAATCTTCGGCGAGAGATCCTCCAAGAGGTAGGCTCTTGCCAACCCCACCTGACCTCATCCGGATAGGCAGACAAAACTAACCTTCCTCTACCTGTAGATTTATGGAAAGGCGGATAAGCTCATGAGAAATATCGGCAAGAAGGCCAATTCCAATCTTTTTGTGCAGATACCTGAATTTCCGACGGATCCAACAAAGGGAGGACTCGAAAGTCGCCGCATCGTTGAAACATTAGATAAACTGGGAGAATTACTTGATGCACAAGCAAATCAGTTAGACGAGGTAAGGATATTCTCTTTGAGGCTTTCCCCCCTTTTCCAGGTTGTTTCGGGAGGATTAGCAGACTATTTTCTCCTCAAATCTCCCTCATTCCTACTTAAACAACCCCCTTTCATTCTAGCATCCTCAGACACACCTCTGGAAAGCACAACACTAACCCCAATTTTTTCAGTGGAGAGAAGCAACCATACAATTACTTCTTAAACCACTGGTTGATGAGGATGATGGACTTGAGATTATTGGTGACGAATACGAAGTCTCAACCCAAATTCAGGATGAAGTCATCGTCTATTGCACAGCTTTAAGAGCGGTTATTTCAGATCGACACGATGCCCTCACCGGTCAACAAAACTTGCTCGTTAATCAGGAGATGCAAACAGCAGAGTCCCTAGCAAAGAACGGAGGCGGTCCCTACCCAGAAAGACTACTCGAATTGCTGAAAATCCGAAAGCAACTGAGGAGACCAAAGGATATTTTCGTACGACGATGCGTCGTCGAGTTGCGAGGTTTGGTGACTTCATTGCGTCCAGATGCGGAAAATGGAAACCTTCGGGCGCAAAATGAATTGGCAATTGTCGAAAAGCAATTAAAAAACACGCAAAAGCTTTTAACTGAGCAAGGCAAGACAATAACTGCTCTCGAAAAAGAAGTACAATTCCTCACCCGTGCCATGAACGCTCGTCTTGAATATTATAAACAACTTCAGGAGGTCTCCGATACTGTTGCTCCATACGAGGGCCGGCCAGACAACATCGAGGGAGTTCTCGCCAGATCGCTACAAGACGAAGCCAACTTGGCCAACAAGGTTGCTCAAGCCAAAACAAAGCGTCGGTATCTGGAGCACTTGAGAACGGAAGCCGCGAATCCACAAGAAGAGCGTATATGTGTGATCTGTAGAGATCCATTTGAGATCGGTTCACTCACAGTTTGCGGTCATCAATACTGCAAGGATTGCATGGATACATGGGTAAATCGTAAGTTTAAAATTGACGCTGAGAGATGCATCACTAACACTTTTACTAGACCATCGTAGCTGTCCTATTTGCAAGAGGAAATTAACCAAGAATGATCTCCATGACATAACTTACAAACCACAGCAATTGAGAATTGATCCCGAAAACGTACAAAGTCCTTTTCAACGGCGAAACACAACTTCTTCAAACTCAAGCAAATCGGCCATATTCAAGGAAATTGACAAAAACAAGCTCGCGGCGATCAAGAACATCGACTTGGATGGGCCATCCTACACTACCAAGGTCGATACTCTTGCGCGTCATCTCGTCTGGCTGCGAGAAACTGACCCTGGTGCTAAGAGTATTGTGTTCTCCCAATTCAAGGACTTTCTTGATGTCGTTGCTGAAGCTTTCCAACGTTTCCGCATCGGATACTCGTCAATCGATAAACCCAACGGAATCCAGAAATTCAAGGAAGATGAAAGTATCGAATGTTTTCTCCTTCACGCACGCGCTCACTCCTCCGGCTTGAACCTCGTGAATGCTAGCCATGTTTTCTTGTGCGAACCACTTCTCAACACCGCCCTTGAACTTCAGGCTATCGCGAGAGTAGACCGTATCGGCCAACAGCAAGAGACAAACGTCTGGCTCTACCTCGTTGATGGCACCGTAGAGGAAAACATTCACAAACTTTCCGTAATAAGACGCATGGAACACTTGACTCAACTTCCCTCCTCGCCTCGTCAGAGTAAGGGGAAGGGAAAGGCTAGGGCGACGACGGATGATGAGGAGGACGAGGTTCTGGGTGTTGATATTGAAGAGGCGAATTCGATGGAGATGCAGCAGGCCTCCCTTGGTAAACTGCTTGCTAAGGGTGGGAAGGGCGGAGAGAGAGTTGACGATGAGGATTTGTGGCATTGTCTCTTTGATAATGCGAAGAAACCTGAAGGTTCGGATTCGGGACTTACTCGGGAAGGGGAGAGAGGTCTCAGAGCTGACGCGGCGGAAATGAGACTCTTAGGATCCGCGATGTAAAAAAATTTGCCCAGAGGGGGCTGGCGCAAGAAAGGGAGGGCCTAAAACAGCTTTTGCTGGGGATTTGGCATTACTGAGATTTGGGGGGCATTTTTTGGGAGTTGGTGGTTGTGATACCCATTTGGCATGACTCATGATGCTTTGATGAGGGAGAGATGGTGGGCAAAACAGAACTAGATGGCTTTAGAGTTGCATTTTAGTGCTATTTGTTATTGTAAGATAATTTACATGAATATGGTTCGTGAGAGAAGGCGGGGATTTCCCTTCCTCTTGTCTACTAGACTTGACAATTTGTTTTCCTAATTACTATATTTCTGTGTATTAGTGCTTCCCTGACGAAGCTCGCCTGGCGGATTCATGCGGGTGGTTTTTTAAAACTTAACCTGGCCTAGGTCGTGAAGCGAGAGGTTACTTTTCAATTGAAAAGAATTTCCTCGAACAAGTTTGCTCACATTTAGACAAGGAGCCATAAACACCTCATCAGAGTAAACACTACAAAGACAAGATGAACATGAGCCTAAAGGGACACCAAATGAAAGAAAATGGGTAACACGTCTTGCCAAAGGGGACGACGCACTGTGGCAGACCACCTAGATTCAAGCCAGAGTCTCTCACCAAGGCGAAGTTAGCATGGCACAGTACAATTGATGCAATCTGGAGGGGTAAATTTTGACAGTAGAATCATTTCTCACCAGGGAGCTTACGTAGAAAATCTCGCTTAGGTGCCGCGTAGAAAATTTTCGAGATTTAGGGGGTAACCCAAATTAATCGCCTTCCAATCTTCCACGACAAGTCCGAGGTGCTTGATCATATTGAACACCTTGGCGCGGCAGACATAAGGGGGGAGCAGACGAGCTGAAATTTCTCTCACCAAAAAAAGGTTCTGCATGTAGGGCGTTCGGTGAGACCTCAGGTTGAAGAACTCCCTGGGAATTTCAATAAGCGAGTGAAGCGAGTCGCACGCCGGGCAACTTGCCTCAGTTGTTATTAATGATCCTGCCTGTCTCACTTGGCCGAAACTAATCGTACAACCTCAATTGCATAATGGTACTTTTTCTATCCAATTAAAGATTGAAACCTCCTGGATTCAGAAGTGTGATTTCCGGGTAAATGGCTGATGTGACGCAACTCTGATTATCAGTATACTAGTTTCATCCATCGCCCCCATCTACTACCGACACACACACCACGCTACAGAGCCTCAAAAGTTCTCAGCCTTTTAATTCCCTCCTCGAATCTGAACAGGAAATTTTTGATGGTGACTGTTTTCGAATTTGAACTGAAGGGCTAGCATTGATCATGAAATATTTCACCAAAGTGCTTCAAATGCCAATATTCGAAAATTGGTTCCAGATACGCGATACTTCCCTCCTTTTTCTACGCTTGATCAATGGACAGTCAAGAGCTTCATAGCACACTTGAGCGATTCTACGAAGAGACGCAACCAGGCCTGGAGTACAACCAACCAGGTTTGGAATTCCAACAACCGTGTTTGGAAATCAATGATGGAGAGCCGGAAATTCCCGCAGACCCAGAGCTTCGATGTCAAAACGCTGGTGAGAACAAGGGACAAAATCGCGGAACAGTTTTTGGATTCAAGAGGAAAATGTTTACCATCGTAGCGGTTCTTGCGATGTGTTGTATTATAGCAATCATTGGTGGCGTCCTGGGAGGCACGCTTGGGACGAGAAGGAAAATAGCAAAAGCAGAATTGAACCAGAACCCATCGCCATCACCAGATCCAGCAATAACTATCTCTACGAACTCATCAACCCCTAGCCTGAGCACTCCTTCACCCCCAAATCCACCATTAGCATTCAATACCAGCATATCGAAATCCACACTCCTCGAAAATTCATCAATCGTCGCAGTAAACTGGACAGACGTAAACGACATCCAATACCACGGCGTCTTCCACCAGAACAAAACAAATTCCATCCTCCTCTCCCTCTGGGACTCCCAAAGCAAGGCCTGGTCCACAGCCCCAGTTTCCATCACAGGAACCAAGCAAGTCGAACCCATCCTCCCAGGAACCCCAATCGCCGCCATGGTCCCAAGAATGGATTCTTGCACAACATACACCACACAAGCCAAATCCTTCGCCATCGCCTTCCAACTCTCCATCTACATCTATTCCACAAAAAACAACATAATAGAACTTTACACCACCGACCCTTAATCCGGAACCTGGCAAGTTGGCTCCCTGACCCAAAAACGACTTAACGGAAACCCCGACTCGCAACTTGCAGCGGCCTGGCAACGGTGCTGCTCAACGGACTCGTGGTGTCTGAATAACGTAGCAATCATGTATCAGCATCCAAACCAGAGGCTGAAAGCAATAGGCTTCACCACGGGAAAGGGGTGGAGTGAAAATCCGGCCGATGTGAGTAGTATGGTTGTCGCGCCGGGTACTGCTATAGCGATGATTCCTCTTGCAGACAAGGGGACGGGGAAGGTGCCGTGGTTGCTTAAAGGGTATGTGGAGAATAATCAGGTGACGCAGGAGTTTTCGTGGGACAGGAGTGTTTGGCATCCTGGTATGTTGGAATCCGCTTTATGTACTGCCCTGAGCAAGGCTAATGTCCGTACTATAGGAATGATTTTCGACGATCCTCAGGACCAAATATCACAGCTTGCCGCTATTCCTTTATACACCACCGAGTTGGGTTTGTCCCAAATTTACGTCGCTAAGTTGCTCCCCGACGGAAGCATCTCGAGCAAATGGCGTGACGACCAACGATGGGTAGATCTATCTGCTCCTAAGATGGATAAACCACAGTCCAACTTCACAGCGCTTGCCATGAACTACGACAGGAAAGCGTATGGTATTTCTTCGGGACAAATACACGAGTATGAAATTAGTAACGGAGATCCGTCGACTTGGACATATGTAGGCACTGTGGATGTATAATGTTGTGTTTTTAGCAATCTAACTCGTCGGGTATTCAAACTGTAAAAACTTCTCTATACCTAAAACACATAGAAGTAATTAATCATCATGCTTCGAACTCTTATCCTTCCCTTTCTTCGTATCGTCGTCTTTCTGGTCATCCTCACTCTTCCCAGATTTAGATTTATCACGTTCCTCCTTCAAAGCATCATGGACAACCTCACTACCTTCATCCTCTCGCTCGTTCCACTCGACATCATACTCATCTGCGATGATCTTAATCTCCTTCCGTAACGCATTTGCTTCTTCAATCATGGATTCCCATTTCTGGACATCAAAGCCGCGAGCTTGATACAGGGTATTTTGACGGCGAGAGACGGTCAAGTTGAGAGCGGAACGATAGGATACTTCACGGTTGTGGTAGAGGAACCATAAATAACCGAGCATAATCGTAGAAAGCCCCGCCAGGTATGTGATTGGCTCCATGGTATCCTATGATTTAAACGTCAACTTCTTTTCTCAACGGCAACTGCGGGAGAGAGACTTACCCAGCCATAATCTGTCTGGAAAGTAAAGTAATAACAACTTCCCCACCACGCGGCTAAAACGCCAAAGCCACCCATGGCTAGTCTTTGGGCACTTTTATGCGCGAGCTGATCACATTCCTTCTTCACACTCGCTAAATTCGCAAGTTTTCGCGAGGTTTTCCGGAGGCGGACACGTAGGTAATGAGTCCTATCATTAAACGAGGGCACCCCCACGCGGATTTCTTTAGAAGCTCCTTCAATCTCAACAGCAAATTCCGCGCCCCGAGCAGCATCACGGATGAAATCTCCTATTTCCGTAGACGAAGACCAGCGCACAAACTTCTGATCTTTTTCTGCTGTTGTTCCTTCTCTACCTTGGCCAGAATATGATTCCACCCCGCCTTCTCCTGGTCCACCTCGTAGTCCGCTTCGCATTTCTTTTCGTTCGTCTTTGATTTCGTCGCTCGATGCATTCTTGATCTTGCCGAGTTTTATGATTTTGCCATCGACCATTTGTTCGTCAGTGCCTTCCTCTTCGTCTGCCTCGTGGTCTTTTCGGGGATCTGGTTTTATTTCATCTTCTGCACTATCTTCCGCGCGAAAGTATACATTGGGTATTTTGTCTTTGCCATCTTTCTCTTTGATCATGGGGAGCTCGGATTGTATAAGTCGTTCGAGGTAGGAGAGGGGTTGTTGGGGGTGGACAAGGAGAGCGAGTGGTTCTATGGATTTTCGGTCTGAGTTCTTATCGAGGGTAGTGAGGGGTAATATTAATTTCAAAAGTCGCGAGGGTGTAGTGAGGAGTTTACCTATGTCCTCTTGTTAGTCTTGCAGTGTAGAATAGAGGTAAATCAATCACGCACCCTTTGTCATAGCACCAGCACTGCGATTCCTTCTTACGGGTGGTTGATCTGCACCTTCTCTGTGCCATGGCGTTCGTGTCTGTAGCTCCTTCTCCTCATTGATCGCATTGTCGATTTGAGAATTGAAACCATCGTCGCCTTTGCCGTCGCCCTCACCCTCCTCTCCCTCTAGCCCTTTCTTGCTTAACTCCTTAGCTCGATCAGTATGTTTTGTTTTCTCCAAAACAAATCTCCCAGAGGAGAAACTTCGTTGTGAGCATGGATATAGGAACTGTAGCGGTTGTGGCTGTCGGGAGTGACGCTTGTCGAAAAAATTGAGGATGGGATTCTGACTTCGCGATGTTGTTGCTCTGATGTTCGGGAATACCCGAAGTACTCCCTTCATGCTGCTAACAAGCCAAGATGAGTCCTGGGAAGGTTATAGGCGTTGCTATGAAACCAACGATTCCGGAAGCTAAAGGTCATCGACTCATTGTTTGAATATCTTGTGAAGCTATCTCGAAGTCTTGTTTTGTTGACCTGGAGCTTTCACGTCGTAACATTCAATCTCCTTGGTTTTGCCAAGAACCTCTACGTCATCCCTTTGCTTCTAAAGGCACACCCCCCTGAAATATATTCTCTTGCTTCTTCGAAATGTTGTAGACAGAAAAAGTGGCAGTAAATAGCCGACCTACTTTTTGTCATTCTATATGAATAAAACTACGTAAACAAACGAAAAATACCCCAGAAGCTAGGACGTAATGAATTAGCATCCTCTGTATCGATTCATATTTTTTCTGTATTTTTAAAACAAGGTGAGGTAGTGTTGTAAACGTTGTCGCTTGTCGTGGGGTCGCCGAATTACTGCCACTATTTCTGTTTACACGGTGGCGGCTTTGTCTGTAAATATTAACCTACTTCTTTCGAACGACAATCTTCAATTGTCCTAAAATATCAGAACAACCGGCCAGAGAGGACTCACGAGGCTGATGTTTATTGATGCTTCCTTTGATAGGAAGACTGGCAACTGAGTATGAGTGAGGTGAGGATAGCTAGACGAGTCACAAATATTACTTCGATAAAACCAAGAAGTTAATGAAGAATTTTTCTGAATTCATATGTACAAGAAGTAGAATACATCCAAAAAAGCCATCTATGCCCCTTTTTAATCCGAAAAATGTCCCCAATAAATGTCAATCAATGAGTGTCTAGAAATGAAGTTGTCGAGTATAAACTCGAAGAAATTTATGTACAAGAATTATCTCCCTCAAACGATGGGTGCTCTATGCAGAGGTGACATCGCTGCCAAAGATGCAAACGCTTCCATCAGCACCAGAGGAAACTTCGGTTGGCTCAGATCCAGAAGCGACACCCTTGAAGTTGGTGCAAACTTCCTTAACGCCGGAGAGCTTGGAGTTGGTGATGGTTGCAGTGTCTCCGAAATTTCCGTTGACACCGGCGATCAAGTCTCCTCCTGTTGCAGTGAGACCGTCAATGATAACATGTCTCTCGTTGCTGGCCTTGCAGTTTCCACAGGATCTGTAAAGTTTACCGAAGGTGTCGACAGTGAAATTGTTGATAATGACAGTTCCGGCCCCGTTGTGTTGAATGACCTTGTCAGTCGCACCGAAAGCTCCTCCTCCGTTGATGGTTGTGGTAGCTGAAGCCTCTTGGAGCTTGATAGAGAAAGCGTCCTCGCAGATATCCGCCCACCAAACGTTGGTAAGTGTGCAAGCACCTTGGCAGTGAACACCCTCGATTTGGTTTGCTCCGATGATAACGTTGGAAAGGGATCCACCTTCTTCAATGTTGAAGACTGCGTCGGAATCACCGCCCTCTGCTTGTCCAGTGCACGAAACACCTCTGTCGAAAGAGACCATTCCACCGTCGAAAGATCCACCAGCTGCGATGGTTTGAGCGGCTGGGAGAACGGAAGTACCAGATGCTGCTGGGAGAGAACCACCAGATGAGGAACCTGATGTTGGGGACGCGGTGGTGGAAGCCTTTGCCTTCCCACTCGATGCAGCATTAGAAGCCTTTGCCTTCCCGCTTGCTGCAGCTGAAGTTGCCCCTGAAGAGGCCTTCTTGGTTGCAGAGGCTTTGGTTGATGTCTTTGCAGCGTCGTTGACCTTTCCCACAAGACCAGATGCTGGTGCAGAGGGAGACTCGTCACAATCGCGGGCTACGAGACCATAGTTTCCTTGAGGAGCGGCGGAGACACCGAGAGTAAGAGCCAAGATGGCGAGGTTGATGTTTGAAAACTTCATTTTGAAAGTAGTTGGTTTGAATTTGATGGTCAAAAGGGGTTATTGAATGAATTGTACAATGCTCAGCAAAGTTGAGAAAAGAAGTAAAGACTGTTATGCTCGCGGAGCTTGTGTATTTGGTAGTTGAAGAGGAGAGAGAGCGCGAAAGCAAATGCGAATGATGAGGAACGAAGGAGAGAGTTCTGGACGACTGTTGACATATACTTATATCAAACCATATTGCCTCCCAAGTACCAATAATTGCGATGAGGCTGATTGTGGCGTGGAAACTCCATAGAAACAATATATTTCGAAACGAAATATCTGTTTGGAGATAGATGAATGTGAGATGGGGTGAGCCGCCCCCTCAAGGAAGGAATGGGTACTGCAATGATTAACACAGGGGTACGAGCCCAAAGAAAACGACCTGTGATGTCGTCCAGCTGAGTTTCTGTGGACATCCCCAGAATTAATCCGATCTTCCGGCCACCCGAAGGTTATTTAATTCAAACGGGGCGTAAGTTGGTCTGTACTCGGTAAGTCTATATCGAACTTGTGCTAATATATGTCCGATATCACAGTTGACAGTCTTCCCAAAAGAAGCTTATTATTAAGCATCCCCTGGTTTACTCGAGTAGATGAACTGTACTCACTCTCAGTTCCCCCAGATATCACTGTACCCGCGTCGACAAAACCAACTGAGCCAACTCTCATCCACTTCATCAAGTCTCATCCAATTCATGATCACCAGCATCGAATGACGGCAACAGTCCATCAATTCGTCATCTCAGGCCATGGCAGCTTTCTGAAACCTCAAAACTTCAAAACTCGGAATGTGGCATCGCCAAGCTCGCTGCGAACTTGGCGCCAAGAGACACCGCCATTGGAAAGATCAGAAAAAGGGATGGCTGATGCTAGCGGTGTCGTAAGCTCAAGGAGGTTTTGTTATTGATATCTATTGAATGCTCCTCTTGAGGTGGGGTTTTGGAAGCTGATTTCATCAAAGACCAAGGGGGAACGCTGTAAAATGTTGGATATAAAAGCATCAAGAAAGTCAAATTCAAACCCCAATCATTTTGTTTGAATCTTCCCGATTGGGCACTTCGCAATCTGTAACAGTGCAAATTTGGTGGACGGCTGCCAACACCAAAAGAAAGTCAGGCTCTGGACGAACGCATGACAAAAGTACTCTATATCAGACGAAAATCAAAGAAGTAATGGGGAAACAAATATAGAAATCGAGGCGCTTTTGGTATCCTACGGTGGGGGTGGAAATGCTGGCAAAATGGTGTTACCGTACAAAACAATATAACCTTTGATATCGAGCCCCCTTTCCGCTTCCATATTCCATTCCACTTTGCCCAGTCTGTCAGAACGTTTTCTTTGCGAGTCTGCGACCGCTTTACTGTGTATGGTTAGAAAAGACTCATATACTATTGGTGATAGTTGTGGGTTCCTCCTGCTTTTGACAAATGGCCACCTTAAACACGTGTTTTACAGCAAGATCCCTTGATATATTCTTGAGAGTAGCAAGTTCCCTCTTAGCTATCCGTTTTTCTCTGTGATACGACAAGCCATTCTACCGGAATTTAAAGATTCGACCTCAGATAAAGTCTTTGAATTCCAGATCGAGGACTTGGTGAGGAGGGACTGATGCAGGCTCTGGCGATTGGCTTTGAAGATAAATACGGCAAGACAACTTAAGAGGGCAAGGACACCATCACAATTCGGACCTTGGTTTTCCTCCAGCCACGTCAAAGACCCCAAATATCCTGGCTTATTGTCTAGAAAAACCTGACTCTTGTTTTTCATACACTTACTTTTCAGTCGTCGGAGTAATCGGGAATCAATGAGGTAAAGAAGGGGAATCGACAAACTGATGTTATCAGCATTGATATCATTTACTCTAGATAATAAGCCAAAAGAAAAACATAAGTAGTAAAGTTGTTATTGAGTTGGACGAAGCCGAAGCAAGTTGCTACCCAAGAGCTCTGAAGGGGGTGTAGCAATATGTCACGTGATCTAGTGCTATCACCTTTCCCGGTTCTCTCAAACTCTGAGCGCCTTGGATCCATAACGCATGCCAATATAGAGTACGCAGTATAACGTACAGCATGAAAGTTTGAGTCCAGTCGATGGGAGAGGGCAGGGTATATCACGTGATGAAATCGAAACCGGGCCCTTGGAGATTGGTACTTTGTCAAACTTTTTTTCGAAATCAAAAAGACTTCCGCGAAAAGTATGTACCTGTATCCCCTGTTTTCAAAAAGACTTCCAGTCACACAAAAGCGCCCGTAAATATCAGGTTCTCACCTAGGTACCCATTTAGTTGTTCAAGACTTTTAGGACAATTTGAGAAGATCTAAATTCATGTTCTAGCTTCTAAATTGCTTGAAGTATAAGAGGTATTGACTTTCTATATACTGTTACTTTTAGAAGGCTAGATAAGGCACTTCGGCAAACTCGCTTCCAATAAAAGTTACCTAATGTGGCAACAAAAGCTTGTTTTGTGGAAACGCCGCCGATGTCCTTGACGCACTCTACTTACTTACCTATAGGCACGATTTGTGCATGTCAATCTGTACATCTTGCTGAAGATGTGACCAATACGATGGACTCGTTTCTGCAGTGCAAGTTCAAAATGGAGAAAAGGGGCCTCCATCATTGGTCCGTTGAGAATACCCATAGCATGCTAAGCGAGCATCTAAGCCTATTATAGATTTAGCGCAAATCCCCGCCTTTTTCGCTGTCGAAACCTGGAACCACCATCTTCAACACAACCCCTCATAATCACCACTTGCGCCATTTCTCTCCCGGAATTATTTTCGCTTTTTCATGTTTCTAAGGTAGCACTACTAGCTGGCAGATGGCATCGTGTTCAGGATGTCACCAGAAGCCAGCGCCAGCAAACCAATCACAGGTCGACGAACGGTCTGTGACCATTGTAGAAGACGTCGTAAGTAACGCTCTATTTCTGACGCAGTCGCGAGTGCAGGTG
Organism: Hymenoscyphus scutula; assembly: GCA_001399465.1. NCBI lineage: Eukaryota > Fungi > Ascomycota > Leotiomycetes > Helotiales > Helotiaceae > Hymenoscyphus > Hymenoscyphus scutula. The sequence continues at coordinate 11,217 of LKTO01000047.1, read as the reverse complement.
CCATACATATACAGCTCTCTCTTTATGTAAACAAGCAATTGCGCACAACGACACCTTCCACCTCATAATTCGAGATCAAGCACTAATCACGAGGTGAAGGCATACGATGCGATGGCGAGTTTCCTTGCGCGCCTTGCAAGAACGCGTCCCTGAGTTGCAAGAGAGACCACGTTCCCAAACGACGAGGTCCGAAAAGAGGCACAGGGAGAGTCATAAATGAACTCAGAGCGGATGATGGAAAGCCAACCTTGAAGACACGATCAAGCGGGGGGTCTGTTACGGGAAGTCAGAGTACTGGCACTCCTTCGTAAGTTTGCACCTTGAATCCCTTCCTATTCCGCGTTTGTCCTCTCTTTCTGCATTACCCAAATGTGGAACCACCATCGAAGTCATCGAATGGGCTTGTTTTCGAACTTTCTATCTAGAAAGCTCCTGGTTACTTGACCGTCGAATTTCTTTTGAAAAGTCAATTTGATGTCGGTCGACTACCGGTAGTAATTGAAACTCAGAACGTGGTGAGACCTAGATCTTGAACACGTGATCCACCTCGAAGCATCGTCTACAATTTTCTATATCACTTTTACAACTTTACAATTGCTGACAAATCTACAGAATAGACCGCTGGTTGTCTGATGCCGATGAAACCACCTCCCCAACTGGCCACAAAAGATGGCATCCCAATTTATCGAACGTTACAGAACCAACTGACGAGCCATCGAGCATTTTCACCACTGACCAGTTTCGTCCTACATCTGCTAGCTACCTCTATCTTATTCCAACCTGTATTGATCTATTTATGGAGCACATTTATCCGATAATGCCGATCATATATATTTCCACTCTTCGCGCTTCTATCACTCGACCACTCGAAATGTTCGAGAAAAACCTCTTATATTCTCTTTGTGCTCTGACTTCCACTCACATGTCTGGGAAAAGTATTCTTGCTCCGGGGCCGCCGTCATGGGAAGCAGCAGGGCGGTTTTTTCTGGATGAGTGCATATCAGTTCGACAATCGTACGACTTTGTCGAAGACAAATCCCTAGGGGCTGTTATTTCTTCATTCTTTGTATCAACAGCATTCTTTGAACTTAATCAATCTCGCAAATCCTGGTACTATCTCAGAGAAGCCATGACGATGGGTCAGGATCTGGGACTCCATGATGAAAAAACTTACATTGGCTTACCTCCTGGAGAATCACTTTGTCGCAGGAGGACGTTCTGGATTTTATACGTCACTGAAAGGTAACAGATAAACTCCATTTGCCACGAACACCTCTAACAATTAACAGATCGTTCGCAATTTTACGTCATAAGCCTCTCACTCTTCAGAAGACCCCAGATTTCCCGACTACACTCCATGAGTACGAAGCACCAGAAATTCATTCCGGGTTTATGCACTTAGTCCATTCCTATCATTTGCTCGATTCTTCGTTCGTGGATTCCTGGAATGAAGCCTCAGATGCTCCGGGATCAACCATAACCTACACTGCGCTGCAGCGGCAACTTAACCTACCGCATCCAGCACACATCTCTTTGACGGATATTCAGAAAGCAGACATTCTAGTGACAAAACAATGGCTTCGATTGATCGTATGGCAATCTTCGATGAGACAGGGTCTTTTGTCGTCAAATGCCGAAGACGAGAGCATGACCTTTCATTATCCACTCAAGATTGCACATTCTCTCCTGGATGTCATATCATCAGTTCCTACGACGAGCATCGAGGTTCATGGAATGGGAATATTTGAGAAGATATTTGAAATTGGCAATACCATGTTGGACGTCATGCAAGCCTGCGGACCAAGTATCACTAGTGACAGCTATGGTGTCACGCAGGACCCGTTCTCTATTTTTATTAAAACTCTCAGCCAGTCGCCCAATTCGCAACGGCAATACGCCAACCTCCTGCTCGCCAAAGCTGCCGAGAAGCCCGAAATACAAAGATTTTCACTGAATCTCATACCACCTCTTTCGAATCCCGAAATACTACCTCAATCTAATGAAGCCTTGTTCGAGTCCAGGCTGGCGCCGCAATCTTCTCCTTCGAGAAAATGGCGAGGTAGTATTGTTGGTGAGATTGCAGACGACGGTATCTATAAAGAAATCAACGATGTTCCGCAGCAAGGGAATGTGGCATGGAACGAGAATACTATTTGGGTTCCCGAGCCCGATGACGCTCAGCCGTCGGAAGACGCAGCAGTTGTTTTCAAGATGGAATGATATGATATATCACCTTTCACTGTTTTTAAGTTATTTTTGTTTTAACAGATACCATCCATATCCTCTATTCTATATTTATGTTTCGCCATAATTTCTCCTGATTCTTTCCGCTTATGTAATAATTTAAGGCGATAATAGTTTGATTTAACAGTAATTGACAGTTTTACCCTCTAATTAATTGTAAAAACCTCGAATACCCTCTGAACCGTAAACAGGGGTATTTCTGTCAAAACAGTAGTATAAAGTTGTCAAAACAGGGGTAGAACTGCTAGTATTACCATTTTTCTCATTCATCACTTATTATGTATAATACTTGTACCCCTAAAAATAATGAATATTGTAAACTAACCTACTATCTACACCAACACCTACTTACTTTTTAAGACGTAAGCTCTATTAGTATAGTACCTCGCGAGACCTATCGATTATACCCTAATCTATACCTGTTTGTCGCATCTTAATATATCCTTTTCTACTTAACCCACTCTACCACAATTTTAGTAATAGCTTTATCCTTTTAGACTTGTTCTACAAGTTCTTTTATAGTATATAACAAGGCCTTTAACGCTGCTAGCGATGTCAACTTCTAGCAGAGGGGGTAGTAGAGAATGAGATAGAAGTACGAATTCACTAAAAATCAGGTGTAGATAAGTAGTAAATAGTGAATTTTGACTAACAGTTATACTCCTGTTTTGACAGAAGTACCCTCTAAAAAAGAGGGGCATATGGTTTAGAGGGTATTTGAGGTATTTACGATTAATTACAGGGTAAAACTGTCAATTACCGTTGATTTAATTATTCACATATCTGTAATTGTATCTCTAAGATAATGGGTAACACTTTTTCATCCGGTAATCACTTTCAAGAGTTTTTACTGTTCTCTGCTCTCTGCTTTAGAATACTGATAAAACTTTTGTCGTCTCTTTAACCACATTGCTTGTTATTGTTCTAGCAGCTTTTAGGATAGCCAGGGCTATGATTCAAGATTCCTGGAGGAATAAAGAGACCGAGTCTTGCTTCTTTGAATTCTTCTCGATAATGAATTAGGTGCAAGCGGAGCAACGAATGGAGATCTCGCATCAATTTTAGACAACCATGCTGCAAAGTACGAACTCTCAAGTTTCAGTTGAATTGTGTTTACCTTTTGGTGATAATTGATGTCTCTTTTACAAAGGTATTGTTTGGCTGTTGGAACATATTACTTTAGTTCTAATTCTCGTTCATTTTTCGTAAATCATCGTGTGGAAGTAACCTCCCATTCTCGTGCGACTCTGATTTCACCAAGCAACCTTGCTTGCTCGGGTCTTTCGACTCCTGACATTCTAAGCCCATCATCCATATCCTTGCTCCTCGCTCTACCTATGCTTTCCATCTCTACACCTTCATCGTCTGCTCTCCTGCTCCCGTTCTCCCAAGACTTCTTGCTGTTTTCATCCACACCACCGGTGATGGCTTGAGTATATGTTTTGGCATTCATGCTAGCTTTCCAATCACTAGTCTTCGCATTCCAGCCGACTTGCACTTTCCTAACGCCAACAATTTCATTGCCGTTTGTTGCTGATACATCCTCCCACTTCCATTTCGATTTTTTAAACCCACGATCCCGAATCAGCGAGACAAGCACAATAGCATTCGCAATAAAAGTGGAAATAAGAATATCGAGGGAAGCGAGGAGGGAGCGTCGTCCTTGGGTGTTGGCATTTGCACTTGAGAGGAGACGGGTAACTTGGTAAATCGTGAAGATAATAGAAAAAATAGGGAGAGCTAGGCGGACAAGGATCGAGAATTTTCTAGGTTTCTAGTTAGATGAGTGCTCCAAGGGCATGAAATCGGTGAGAATACTTACTGCCAGCCACTCAATGTGCTTGCAAATATAACTGGTAGAGGGAACAAAACTAATGCAAGATTCGATATCCCGTTCGAAAGTCCCATCGTTACCAAGAATTCATGCCCGCTTCTGCATTGCGCCCCGGGATCTGGAGTAACCTGCCAGTAGCCCGAAAATGGACGGCAGGTTCCCAGCGCTGATGCAATAGTTCCGAGGTATGTAACCAACAAAAATCCATAGAACCATTTTAAGATTTTCTGGCTTTTACCATTTGAACTTGCAGTACTCATGGTAAGTTGGTGTAAAAAGGTACTTGTGCTCAACTTGATGGCCCACAAGTACGTGATGTAGAGTATCCTTGTGACAAGCACCAACTTGCTTCCAGTTTCACGTCTGCTTATGCCCGAAGCACTCAGTCCGTCTGCAATTGTGTTGTTTGTACCGAAAATGAGAACTACATGAAGCAGAGCCTGGCGTAGAATAAGAGGAAATATTGCCACCAGCATAATTATGTCTTCTCTATAGAACTTCTCGGTTCGTACGTATCTCCCAATGACACGGAAGAAAATGACCGTTATTGCGTAGACTGTGCACCACTGTATGGGGTTGTTGTTAGCAAAGAGTTTTGGTTCTCGGACATGGTGGGCTGAAAAACGTAATGATTTGCTCCCTCCGGAAAAAAAATGGTAAAAAGGTTGGAGATCATTGCTCCTCCGCAAACCCATTACCCCAAACTACCCACAAAGCCCCTCATATAGTCAAAAACGCAAAAATGAAGTAATTGACATACCCAGCTTACAAGCAACGTCGGCTTGTCGTCCCTGAAGTCTCTGATGTCGGGTGCGGCATCGAAAAATCGACGAACTAACTCCATTTTGAGTCTTGACTGTAGATTGGTCGGTTTAGGTTGAAAATCGTCAAGTCATGGAAATCATAGAAGAGGGAAAAACAAAAACAATAAAGGCATCACCAGCGACAACTCGAAGCTGAGGATGTTCTAGAAGAGCTGCAAGACTGACTGTTATCTGGATTCCAGCAATCTGGAATTCGATCTTTGTTCCCCGTTCCCAGGGTTCCCACAAGTTTGCGCTCTTGGGAACCATGATACGACCCGTTCAACCCGTTTGCGCAATGCTGTTGGAACACTGACAAGTTTGTGTGCCCCGCTGCTTCTCATGCCGCCATTCTCCTTGTGCGGGGCGAAGATCCACAAGTAGACAAGGTCAAACCCCCTAGATTTCGATCTGGGATCAAACAGATAATGGAAAGAGATATTATAGGTCAGCTCACTCAAGCACGTAATATTTTGTGAGATATCTCGTCGAAGTACCCGGGTTGTTATAATAAATCGTATGTTATAGGTGTCTGTGAGCCGGAAGGGGTTTCGGAGACAATGGGAAACCTGGCAGAATCCGGTCTTTTCTGTTTAGAACGGCAGGGCTTGCGGTTTGTTGTAGACCTGTTGTGTACTCCGTACTCATTGCAGCCCTGGGATAGGTTGTCAAATATGGCAGGGTACGAAGTAATAGTTTGAAATTGAAACATTTTCATTTTAATTGGAGAGCGAACTCGCAAGCACAGCTCATGGCTTTAGCCCTCAGCGCCAGAGCCAGAATTCTCTTCCACCAGATCCCCAAAATCACACGTTTGAAGGGAAACTCGATTGAATGTTACTTCCGGGGAAATCTTCTCTTTCGGGAATTTGCCAACGACCCAGCCCACAGGCGAGAGGCACAACATTTCTGGAAATTTGCGGCATTGCCCAAAGGTTCAATATTTACCGGGATCCAACACACTCAATGTTAGACATAAACTCTAATTAATGAAGCTAGCCGTGTTCTAGAAGAACCCCCTTTAACAACATACTTCGTAGCAACCACCTTTCCTCAGACTATGCCATTTATTAAAAATCTGGGCAAGTGTTTGAATATATTACAAAAAATAGTTCTCCGACAGTAATTACAACAAACTTTTTACCCCGTAATGTCTAAGAAACTCGCCAAGGGCGAACGTGTGGTGAGATGGTTAGCTCCCACGTTCGCCCCTGGTATTCTTTTTTTCTCAAGCCACACCCGACTACCTACTCTAAGGTTGCGACAACTTCGTAAATTTCCGCCAATTTTTCCTGGGAGGGCGTAAACAGAGTTTCGGACTTTTGATCAGAAATGAAATTTGTGCATTAGGCATTGAATTACCCCCTGAACCCTACCTAGGTAGCTCGGCTCGTCGGCTAGCTGCCGATGCCTCCGTAATTGATGGCCGTTCTTCAATCCACATCTCAGTATCAAATCCAGAAAGAGAGAAATTCAGAGCTTCCGATGGCGACAATCTTGACTAGAATTAGTCCCTTTAATTATCCAAAGCTTATGAACTCAAGCTTCAACTCCCCGGGGTTGGCAATATCCCCTGCTTATCAACTGGGGAGATTATCTTACTATTTCCCCTCAAAAAGCCTGTTTTAGCTTTAAGACATCAAATGATCGTTAAAAGCCGTTCCGTAGTCGGACCGTGTTATCTCTCTTGTCTGGCTAGATTGCTCTGTGCGGGCTCTGTTAGGAGTAGACCGCCTCAATATTCTAGAAAGAGATACGAATACTGTGGCACTGAGACACGACTTCCGTGTCATCTAACTCCGTCACGCCTCCAATACTATGCAGATGTTAGAATACCCCTGACTGCCAGAACTTGATATGTTCGAAGATACCATCTCTAACAGCAACACCGACCCTTCTTCATACGATGTCTCGCGGCATCAAGCTTGATACCATTTCTTCCACCGTGATGGAGACCAAAATTTACTCAGAGTCGAGCTCTACGGTATCGCCCCTGTTACTTGAACGACCGAAGGGGGCGAAGGTCTTTACTTCGAAAGTGTTTGACAGTTTTCGAAATGGACCAGAAAGAGAATTCGCCGAGACAACTGGTGCTGAGAATGGGAAGAGATTTTACAACCAAGAAGGGGCTGTCTACAACACTGCGCATGGCACCTTAAACCGGAGGTTGAAAGGAAGACACTTGCAGATGATAGCAATTGGAGGATCAATTGGTTAGTCCACTTACACAAAAATTCAACCACATTTCGACCACTTACACTCTCCTAGGAACTGGATTATTCATTGGTTCTGGGGCAGCTTTGCAGGAGGGCGGACCTGCATCTCTTCTACTGGCATTTCTACTAGTTGGAGCAATACTGTACTGTACCGTCCAAGCATTGGGTGAAATGGCAGTCACATTTCCAGTGTCTGGATCCTTTTGTGCGTATAGCACTCGATTCGTGGATCCCGCATGGGGTTTCGCTCAAGGCTGGAATTATGCTATGAACTGGCTATTTGTTATGCCTTTGGAAATCATGGCGGCTGCAATTACTCTTGAATTTTGGGACACTGGTATACCGTCGTACGCAAGTATTACCTTGTTTCTGGTGTTTATTATTGCAATAAATCTCTCCTCCATAAAGGTCTACGGAGAGACTGAGTATGTTTTCAGCATCATCAAAGTCACAGCAATCATTGGGTTTATGTAAGAAGTTCTGTTCCAAGGTTAAATATGAACACTGACAGAATTTCAGAATTTTGGGAGTAGTAATTAATTGTGGAGGGGGACAGGACGAGGGATATGTCGGAGGGAAGTATTGGGTTACACCTGGTGCATTCAACCATGGCTTCAAGGGTTTTTGCACAATTCTCACCACTGCTGCATTTGCTTTCTCGGGTACTGAGCTTGTTGGTCTTGCAGCTGCAGAGACTTACAATCCAAGTAAATCCCTGCCCAGCGCGATTAAACAAACCTTTTGGCGTATCACCTTGGTTAGTAGCCTTCTGGTTCCATTGAAGCATCTAATTACTGATAGCATTCTAGTTTTACATTGTTTCTATAGTAGTTGTTGGTCTTCTTGTTCCCTCGACCTCACCACAGCTAGTTGGTAGAAACGATGTTGATGCCAAGTCATCCCCTTTCATCATTGCTAGTAAGTATTAGTTCTGCTCTTATTTCAGTGTTGTACTTCTCAGAGACTGATCTTCTTATAGTCACCGGAGCTGGTATTCAGGGTCTCGACTCGGTCATGAATGCAATCGTCCTTATATCCGTACTCAGTGTTGCAAATTCTTCCATGTTGTAAGTCGATCATCGGAAAAGATTTTTTTGGCAACTCAAACTAAGAAATGTTCTGTCTAGTGCTAGTAGTAGAACACTTGTTGCGCTAGCAGAGCAAGGACAAGCCCCTCTTTTCCTAGCTCGAACTGACCGAAAAGGTCGTCCGCTGTACGCCATCGTTCTCGCCGCGCTTGTCGGCCTCCTCGCATATCTTTACGCAACCCCCGTCCAAGGTCCAGCTTTCACATGGCTCCTCGCTTTAGCTGGGTTATCCGCGATTTTCAACTGGCTTTCTATTGCTGCCGCACACATAAAGTTTCGAAGGGCTTGGGCAGAACAAGGAAACCTGGTTTCTGACCTAATATACACATCGCCTGTCGGGGTCTATGGTTCGTGGGCAGCTTTCGTCGCTCTGATTTTTGTTCTAGCAGCCGAATTCTGGACCGCAATCGCACCACAGGGATATGAGAATTTCACCAAAACCGAGCGTCTCAGTGCGTTCTTCGAGGCATTTCTGGCAATGCCAGTGGTCTTCTTGTGTTATGTTGGGTACAAATTTATGTATCGAACGGAGTGGGTGAAGATTGTCGACATTGATCTCAAGACAGGAAGGAATGAGCATGAGAGTGATATTGTGCGCCAGAGATGGAGGGATGACAGAAGCCAATGGCCAAAGTGGAAGAAAATTTATTCAACTCTTTGTTAATTAATTGCCAATCATAATACTTAGAAATGCTAGAAGACTTGGGGAAAACACAACTCTATTCAGCTTCGTTTGGAGTCTAAGTGACGGAAACCACTTCCTAATTCTAATTGGGCGAACCTTCAAACTTAAATAACCATGCGGTAGACAAATCTAGCGCTCTAGTTCCTAAAAGTAGCCGGCTTGTACGCCAAAGTAACTTTCAACTCAACATGCGCCTCGATGGCTAGCATCTTAAATTCCTCAGGAATCTTCCAGTACCCATCCGTGTCCTTCAATCCAACCGTAAGCTGCTTTTCTTCATAAATACCGACATGGCTTAAGAACAAGTTCTCGTAGGTCCACACATGTACCATCTGGAGATTGGGTAAATATTTATTCTTATTCTTCAGAAGCGAGGTGACCCAATGAGGATAATTTTCCAGGAAATCCATATAACCAGTGTCGTCGTAAAGGACCTGAAACTCTACTAGACTAGGTGGAAGTCGTGTGTGAGTGGTTTCCCTCATGTGAGGGAACTCAAATGCATTAAGGAAGACATGGTGGACGTGTAGAATTCGGAGCGAAGTGAAAGAAGACAGGTCGAGGAAGTCTGAGTAGCCTAGTCCTTCATGGTCTGGATGTACTCTTGTCATCACCAGTTTTTCCAAGAATTTTTTCTGAGGGGAAATCGCTCGTTTGAATGCAGAGTTTTGCCACCCCACTGGCTCTTCTTCTCCCTCTAGTCGGCCGTACCATTCTCCTTGATTCGCCTCGTAGAAGAGGGTAGTAAGTGCTTTTGGCCAACGTAGAATCTCGGTGAGAGCAGCTTCATGGGCACCACAATTTATGAGATTGAGTGCCTCAACAGACTGGGAATGGATGTGAGAGTTACCCTCCCACTCTACTGGTTCCCAGTCATTGAAGTCCCTCAGGGTAATAGTAGTGATATACGGTAGCCAGAATACATCAACTACTTCGTAAGCCGAAGGACAAGAGGTTGCCACTACATCGGTAGGATATCCGAGCTCTGGTGACTTCGAAATTGTACGTTTGAAATTGGCGAGTTGAGATATGTGACGTAGGAGATCTGGTTGGACGTAAAGGAATAAATTGAATATCGAGTGAAATCTTTTACACGCAAGGATTACGTTGTAGAGTGTGTTGCATTGTCTGAACGTATGTTTTGAGGCACGCTTCGTGACGGCTACCCAAGAGAAAGGTTCGGATTCTAAGTTGTTGACAGGAGTGGTGAGAACATGTTCGAGGATGATGATGTGGAGAAGCTCGTCGGGGAGACTAAGGAGGTTCACCATTGACAATGGCGAGGAAAGCAGAGTATTTTTGCTGCTGTAAAATCAGAAGTCTCGTCGTTGGGTGGAAGTGGGGAAATCCGGCTCTGGTGGACAGAAAAAGTGGCAGTAAATCGTACCCGGGTCTGTCTTAGGTAATTCAAGGTAATTGCTCTAGATGATTGAGTTGATCAAAATTATTCACTCAGATAATTAGAGTAATCAACTGTGATTATCCTACAGAGTTGAAACAACGAACATAGAAGGGAGGTTTACTGTCACTTTTTTTGTCCACCGGGAGCCTGGATAATACAGCCGTATGCATAACTACAGCCGTATGCATAACTACAGCCGTATGCATAACTAGCGAGAATATCGGATTTTGCACCCTTACGAAAAAAAAGTGAAAATCAACCCGCTCTACTTTTTACAACTTAACAACCACGCCTCTAAAGTTAAAGTACTACACAGGAACTAGACTATAAGTTATTCTGATTAATTACATCTATAAATTATTATATATAAAAGTATTAGTATTAAGTAGTATTAAGAAGTATAAAAAGGTTAAGGCTAGTAAGACTAACTAGTTTTTATACTATAAGTCTTAGTAAGTCTTAGTATATAACTAAGAGGTAAAGAGAGGTAAAAATTACTACTCTATACTCTCTTATATCTTAGCTTCTATAAATCTAATACTTAAATCCTTATAAATAAGTATACTATATAACTTTTAAAGTAAGTCTATTAAGTTTTTATTATATATAGAGGTCTTATTCTCTTATAATACTAATAATAGCGAAAACTTATATAGTAATTACTCTTCTATTTTAGAAACTCTTATATATCTTAATAATAACATCTTTATAAATTAGTATATATATAACTTAATCTAGTACTCTTATAACTAATAAAGACGTTATTATTAGAGCTTATAGTAAGTACTTATAAATTAAACTATAGAGGTATCTATATATAAGAACGAAAGCTAAAGAGAGAAGTATATAAGAAAGTAAGATAGATATTCTTATAAGAACGTCTATTCTTAAGCTAAGTAATATATAAAAACTAAGCGAATAACTAAGTATATAACTAAGTATATA